>JAPYZR010006089.1:0-18705 GCA_030522945.1 Trichopria nigra
TTAATAAGGAAAAATGTGTACTTCATCCAAAATTGCTCAAAAAATGGTTCTAAATCAGGTGGCACTCTGAGAGTGCCACCATGGCACAAAGGGTTAAACTGCCTTCGTCCAAGGCGTCTCATTATACATATATCACTCACGCAAGTAAACCTCTACTATCATCTTATTCGCCAGCATCACTTTGCTGCATCATCAGTGACACGCCTTTTGATGTGTAATGTACATCACGAGATGTTTAGAAATATCCATTATGTTAAAAATATATCGATCATGAAAATAAGCGAGAAATGAATTTCTCGCTCGAGTAATTGAAGGGACATTCTAGGTGGGAATTTATTCCACTATCCAACAATGGCCGACGTCCTGAGTGCAGTTCCTGCAAGTTCCTCTCTAAGAAAGAGAACGATTCCATCTCGGTTACCTCCCGGCGGCGACTTCGCATTGCGAGAGTCTCTGGACAATGCGAAGGTATACGCGGTCCGTCGCAGAAGTATAACGGAGGACGACGATTCAGGAAGTTAATAAATATCGTCGTGACACTCCTGGAGCACAATAACTGACCGCGACCCGAGCCACGCGGAAGCGGAAATTATTGCGCCGAGCCGGAAACAATGTCCCCAAACGTACTTCCGGCGCGGAAATCGACGGGAAAACCACTACTCCTTATAGGCGACATTTGCGGTGGCAGGTTAAGTTCTGAGGGAAGTTAGCTCCTATAGGCGGTCACCCGTCAAGTGGCGGAACGCTTCGTTAGGCCGGAAACACCCACGCGCCAATATTAAAGTCTCAACTTCCACGGCTGCTTCGACGACAGAGAACACCTCGGCGAATTCTCCTCGCTCCTGAGAAAATGCTAATATGATTGCGAGTTAATTGTTTTTAGACCTGAACATACGCCAGGATACGTAAAGTATTATCGGTACTTAATTATCAATTTCCCGCCCGGGGAATGAATATCGTGTTAGCCGCCCAATTTCGAGGCGCCGTTGACTTGAGTTGGTTTTGGTTTTTCGAATTGATGCAATTAGCGCTGCTCTCGTTCGCAGAAATTATCGAGAGCTTGGCAATCACTTGGAGTTATCTAGGATAATTTTCCATGTCAGTGGTTCATACTGTACATATATTTTGACACTTTTCCTATTCGATATTATATCTTCACTGTACATATATTTTTCCGACTTAAGGTGGTGTTTTGAACTGTGTAACGACCCCTACAAATTATAGACGAGATGAACAATGACGTAAATTGGACGTCCAATGGATGAACTTGTGCCATTGTTTTCAAACGAATCTGAATGACTAAAGGTCTCACTTGTTGTGCGTTCATCAAATTAACCAAGTGAAATATTCTTCAAATTTATTAAATCAGGAATAACTCTGACGTATGATTTGGATTCAGTCAGAGCAAGTTTATAATTCATTACTGATAGCTATAATGGACGATTTCAGTGTATGTAAAACCTGGACATCCAATGCAATCCGAATTAGGACAGCACGTTTATGATTCATCCAATCGTCATCTATTTATCCACGTGAAGAAAATTAGACTTACATTTGGAAGTTTAAATATGTACCAGTAATGGACGTCCAGACTCCCACGTACATTGATGACCATCAATGAACGTTCAGTTGACGTACTTTTGCTATTTGAGATGACGATCTTATTACGAAATCTTAATGATCTTGGCATCCGACGTCTCGTAACATTTTAACGATCCCTGCTCCCTTCGACCGATTCATTTGATCAATGGTTAGGGTGTATGGATCATCTGATCATTGATTAGTGTATAATCAATTCCCAATGCGTTCATTTGGACGAGCTGCTTATAAATTGTTTAAAATTTTTCACAAGCCACGGGAGCTTTTATCCAAAGTCCCAATTTCTCGATTCGATCGACGGGTGATATAAGTGAAAAATAACTCCGTTTTAAATTTCCGCGCCATTCGCCGAAATGCGGTGCATTACAAAAAAGCGCTACGTGCTTTTTTGAGTTATGCTCTAATTTATTCAACATTTCCGCGAGCGTCGATGGCTGTCGGTAGTTCAGAAAGCAGTTTGAAGGCAACTGGGTCGTTACGGGATATCCGTTACCCGCGACATCATCATCGACGTTGACGAAGCGATTCCGGTTTTTCTAGCAACGCTCGCCAATCGTGCCGTTTTTAAATGGCGCCTGCCTGCGTTCATAGTTCCGCAAATTCATTTGAAAATCTACGAGGCCAGATATATATATATATATATATGTGTGTGTGTGTGTATATTATAGGTACACGGGGTGCACCGGAAGAAGCTCTCACTGCGCCAAACAATCGATCAGGAACAAATGGTAATTATTTAAGGGCTTTGCGGAATAAGCTCCACTTTACGAGAGAAATAAATTATATGCATGATTATTAATTGAAGCGGCACCCCCATCCCCCTCTTCACCCCTCCATCGAACGTTTACGGCGATCGATCATACATAAAACAGTTCGCCCGATACGTGTGTTGCGTCGAAAGTAATATTCATCATAAATGGAATTAGTGTTCAAATTTTAATACGCGAACTGCACCCAGCGCGAAATTTGGAGACCTTTAAAATGATTAAAGGTAGTTTTTTTTTTTATTTATCATTATTTTTTTTTTCAGCTACTGAAAATTCTATTATTATTGCTATACCCGAGATCGTCTATGAGTGTAGGTTTTAAAAAGACAGATCTGGTAATCGTATAATTTACTGAGAGATTTTTACGGTACTTTTTTTCGTTTCGAGTGTGAACATTTAACATTTAATATGGAAATTCCAACATGGCCGTCGTCCAGATGGTAAAATATGGAAATATCCTTCAACTGTTTTTTTTTTGCACTACTATTGAAGATGGTTTTCGCGATTGTAAGGTAAAGAATTTTATTGAAAATCAAGATAAAAAGTTTAATATTTCTGGGATCCACTATATAATGTAAGTTCAAACTTCCGGTATTTATAATCAAAGATGGCGGATTGCTATAATATATCATAAATAGTAACATAAAATACAATATATGATCAGCGTCGAAAAATTAAACTGCAAGTCCAACTTTGAAGTAGACACAAACAAATGACAAAAATTTGCAATAAGTTGCAAAAGTCACTAAATCTAAGAAAACCAAACAATCATCTCTCTAAAATTCTAAAGCGAAATTTCACTCCAGAACGAGTGAAAATTTAGATACTCTTTTAAAAGGGTAAATTTTTGCCCTTCAAAAGTGGTATTTTACACTTTCTTGGGTGAATTTCATTTTACTTTGAAGTGAATAAAAAATTTTCATTATTTCAAAATCACTAATAAAAAGTGGAAATTCACTCTTGAAAGTGTGGCGCAGTTTTCACTGTTTCTAGCGTGAAATTTCACTCTCAAAATATAAAAAAATAATAGTATAAATAAAATTAGAGTGTGTGATACGATTTTTTAAATAAAAACGTTAGCTTAAAAAAATAAAATTACAATAAAAATCGAAAGCTAATCAAGCCAAAAACAATAAGATAAAAAATTACTCAAAATATAAAAAATGGAGTTTAGCAAAATCTATCAAACTATAAAGATTGAAAAATAAACCTAATCAATTAATTCAACTTTATTGATATAAAATTATAAATAAAATGACGAAAAATTATTAAAGATTTTTTTTATATTGACAAAATTGTCAACAATAGACAAAAATGCGCCAAGGATATTTAATAAATAGGTTACGTAGGCAACGAAGCTTAAAAAATGAACATAAATGTTAGTGAATCCAAGAAATCTAGCATACTTGAAAAATAGGTTATAGAAATATTTGTAAAAAATACAAAGAAAAAAACGATGTTTTTCGTATTTTACGATTTTATATATAATCAGAAATCATCTATGAGTATATTGTATTGGAGGCAAAGTTGATGCATAAGTCCATGAAAATACCTAAAAGATGAAGAAAACTATAAAAATCATATAAAAATTTAAACAAAATTAGCTGAAAGTGATAGACAAGCGACACTACTTATAGGGAAGCACAAATAATAAAAATAATGAGTAGTAGGAAAAATGTTATATCAAAAAATTAATTGACAAAAGAAGAGATCCGATTCATAAGCAAATTTCAAAAACAATTCACAAACAAACAACAACAAAACAAAACATATTTAAACATTGATCAACATCATAAAAACGTTAAAATTATTATATATATTTGTTTTGGACTGAGACGGATCGCTTTTGTTTTATTCATAGACCTATTAGGTATTATTTCGTTTGATTGAAGCTAAAATCACATATTTAAAGTTGCTTCCCGATATTTTTTCTAAAAAAATAATGTAATTAAAAACGTGTTTTAAATATATAGAAATTCATTTAATTTATTATCTACGAATTTACGTCAAAACCATTTCTATAGTTTTCTGCACAAAGAGAATTAAATTTGAAGTCGACTGTGATTTTCTACGTCTCAAAGCTATCGCTTATTATTAATTTGATTCAAATGACAGATTGCCTTTGCACTGAAATATTTGAATGTTAGATAGCTGGATTTTCTTTTCCATACATCTTTCAAATCAAAGTTAAATGATTAATATTTCATATTATATATATGTATATAATAACTGTGTGTCAGTGTGTGTGTGTGAGTGCGACAATTGCATGAGCGAGATAATATAGCCTTATTTTAGTATAATGGATTCGATTTTCATTTGTTTCAACTTAACACAGGTTAAGGAGAATTTGAACAGCTGTCATTATATATTTGGAACACTACTCGTTATTAATGAATATCACTTTTAATAAAAATAATGTAATTCTTATTGAATTATTGGAAGTATAAAAATGTTTTGATATTCTAAATGCTAATTTATACTATTTTATACATTATTAATATATTAGAGATGGAAAAATATTTATAATTGAAGAGCCAAAAATACGGTTCGTAAATTTAAATCTTCAGTTATTAATTCTATCAATATATCAATATATCCTGGACAATATTCGTGGGAAAAATTACAAAATGCATATTTTGTGCATATATAATTCTTGCCATCTGCTAAGTGCTAATCCTGGTAACAATTTATGCTTCTTTGCAAGACTGGGTCACAATAATAATCAGTTAAATTCTGTCCTTTAAATCAGACTTGTTGTAATTTTCCTAATTCTCAACAAAAAAGATACGAATTTAAATTGTTAATAATAATAATAATTGTTTTTATTAACAATTAGCAGAATTGTCTCGATTTCCACATAATGGGGTAAAATTATTTTACTTCTGAATGAAAATTCACGTACATTGATGAAAATATAAACAACATATATATGTTTTTACGATATTATATACAATCGATCTTATGTAAACAACTTTTGAAATGTTATGATAAAATTGAAATAGTATACAGTTAAATATGTACCTTTTTTATTTCTTTGTTTATTATTTGTCGACATTTTTCAGTATGTCCTTTTTCGAACATTTTCAAATGCAATCGTAGATTTTTTGTTTCTTCACCCTTATTCAATAAATATGCGAGACGTCCGTTGTCTTATTTTGTTTATTGTATCAAGTATCACATCAAGTATTAAGCAAGTATAGAATACTTTTTGTTGTAAAAATTGAAATGTACTAATTAACCTCTTCCTTTGACATTGAAATTAAGGGGTGCAGCTGAATAAAGAGTGCCATATATGGAGTATACCAGAATTTTCTTTTGAGTCTCTCATAATACGATTTTTATGAAACACGTTACATATACGAAGCATATAATGCTCAACTCTCTTTTCATAAAAGGGCACCGAGAGTGTCGCGAGGTTTTTCTCCCTTTCAATGCATTGCGCTTTCAGACGAGTCGCGATAAATGAAATACACTCGGTAACTTCGTTTTTACTGTTCTGTACTAATATTACGGAACACTTATTCGAGATCATGAAAGTCGCATACATTTTTTTAGTTCATTAAGGTATCATTCTTAAAAAATGTCTGCGCAGTTTAAACGAATTCAGCTTGACATTTATAAAACTGTTAAGCTGTTATTTATGTACAAATTATTATAATCAATGCATTTTGCAATTTTGTAATCACGAATTTTTAAATAGTCCTTTTATCTACAAATATTGGTGTCAATCTAAATAACCATTATAAAACCATTTGGATGTGTCAAGGACAAACCATACTAATAATCTACGTTTTTTTTTTTTTATTTTTAAGATAAAACCAGAATTCATAGTCGCTTCTCACAATCCGTGCAATGATTAATCTTACTCTGTATCACTAAGAAATCATTTCTTTCATTTGTTAAAAGTAAGTAATACGGTTACTCTATGGATAACAATAAATGTTGAATTTCGAAACGTTGGAGTCCAATGAATGTCTTTAGAAAAATTATATGCTACTATTATTTGTTTATTTTTTGCATTAAGTTCTGGAATAAAAAGTGATTTACTATAATAGAATGAATGTAAATTAAGGGGTAATATACCTTTATGTCAAGAAAATAAAGGATATTTTTTAATTTTGTTTTTTACACATGTTAGTATATGTCTTAAAGCGTATAAAAAAATTTGTTTTCACTTGGATGCGCCTCTTTTTGGAAGCCTTCCGCGGGCGTATTCGCCGAAGTCACAATTTTCGACCTAGGACAAAAATTCAAAAAGATTCCGAAATTACATATAAAAATTTTTTTAAAAATGGCGTCAATATTAAGGAAAAATGTAGTTTTTTACCATAAAAATTGGCCTATTTTCGATAATAACTTCGTTAATTTCCAACTTATCGAAAAAATGTAGTCGAGAATCTACAGTTAAAATGTCAACTCACTCGGTTCAAAAATGAAGGAGTTCTGAATACGCTTGTTTTGAAAAACATAGCTTCGATAAAAACGCGTTTAAAATTTAAAGTACTATAAAATCGATGAAATTTAATATTTTTTTATCACTTACAAACTTTTCCTCTTCATAAAACCTTTTGGATATCATTTTTGGATATAGTTAAGGGATATTTTAAGCCAATAAAAAAAAAATCGAAAAAATTAAAACTTACCCCTTAAGAATAATCGTAAATAATTTAGGCGTAGAAAAATCGACAAACGTTAAGAGGATTGTTGAGAAAATTTATTAAGATTTATGGAAACTACTTAAGTTAAAAATCGTAAGAAACGACCCATAAGGAAAAGTACTACGTAATCTCCGAATTTACTATATGTAAGGCAATAATAATGAATGGTTAACTCTTGAGTACTATTGGTTTGTATATAGTAAATTCGGACATTACCGTTGGAGGTGAATAAATGGTGAATAATTCGTAGTAGTGCCTTAGCCTTGGGGCCCTTGTGCCCACGGCTTAATAAATCCATCAAATCAAAAATCCGTATGGGACTAGATGTTTGTATATAAACAAACACAATTTGTATAGTCTTTTGCAGAATTAAGAAACTTCTATTAAACAAGGATATAAAACTTAATAGATTTGCATGAAAAAGAGAACAAAAAATATCAAACAAAATTATTAGAATTCAACAAAATCAAAAAAACAAAAAAAATGTACAAAAATCCCCAGAAAAACGCTGACCTTAATTCTCCGCAATACGGATAAAAGTTTTATGTATAGTGTAATGTTTTAACTCCGTAGTAATTTATGTGTAACTTTGAATTTTACATTTGCTCAAACCAGCTCTGTTATTCCAGTCCGAAAGACGTAATTGTTTTCTTTTTTTCTTTTCGAATACAGCGTTCAAATTGTAAATTGGCGAAATCGTTAAAGAACGTAACGAATAATTGTCGAAAACGATTAACATCTTCCAGTAAAGTGCCTGTTGAAATATTTAGGGCCGCGCAGGAATCTTTCCGCGAAGATAAAAGTTTTATAATCCACGAGGTATAATCCATGTGAAGAATTTAATTCCCTTCCCACACCGTATTAAAGCACACCGTGGAATCTCGAGTTTTTCACGCTTTCAATTTATTTTGCTTTTAGACAAGAAAATACGATAAGTAAAGAGGATGGACGAACCGAACGGTGCGACTGAATGAGAGAAATAGTACGAGAGAGAGAGAGAGAGAGTAACCATGGGCGTATGCTAAAGATAGAAAGAGAAAATAAGAAGGAACAGACTGATCAAGAAGTAGTCAAAGAGAGAACACACAGGTAAAGAAGACGACAAAGACACAGAGAAGGAGCGAGAGAGAGAGTCGGATATAATCATAGGAGATAGAAAGAGAGGCAGACTTTGAGAGATGAGGAGGGAAAGGGAGTCTAAGAGTGACAGAGAACGAGAGAGAGGAGGGGTAGAGCGGCGCGATGTTCGCCACGGCAGCTCTCGAGTCCTTGGAAATAATTAATTCCCAAATGGAAGACGATGTAAAACCCCCATTCTCTCCCTCCTTTCTTTGCCCGAGTGCGGCGCAATCCCGTTCCTCGCCCCTTTCCAACTTGCCCCCCCCCCCCCCAGACCCCGAACCCCAGACCCCGACACACGCCCCTCGAGCCCAGCGGAATCCTGCTCTCGCACATCCACTCGGAGCCACAAATCCCTTACTCTTTTTCTTCTCGACAATCTACCTGTATACCCTTCGCTCCCCTAGGTACCCGTCACGCGCTTTCTTCCCTAACCTCCTTCGCGTTATAAACCGTTGAATTACATCTTCTTGCACGCACCCTGTATATATACACTCCGCAAATCTGCAATACCTTAATGGAGACCGCTTTTTGCGTCCGTCCCTACGGCCAGGCGGCAAGAAATGACCCGTACACAATTTTAAGTATTCACGGACGATACCACGAACGATGCGAGTGTGCAAAGCATTGTTTTGGACCTCCTGCACAGTCATTATTTATCGTGTCAGGTGGCAGATATGTTTTATGTCTGAATTTTTATAGGAAACGTTTAATTGTCACTTTATATACTTTGATGATTTCTCAACGAATCCTTAGGACGATAATTGAGGACTTCGTAAGGTCCTTAAATTTGCAGAGACTTTGGGATGATTTTGGACAGGGTTGAGTATTACTTGAATCTTGAGGATTGATTATGAACTGTGGCCTGTCAGACGGAAATCTCAAAAAAGATTTCAAGCGTCACCAACAAGTGAACTTGTATTAAAGACTTATAATTTAATGACGATTTTTTTGCAATGTCATATTAGTTAATAAAAATGTAACGTTACAGAGTTACGCTACATTTCTGTTTCTGAAACGTTCAAATATTGCATATAATAAGAAGTCATTGTACCGTTTCAAAAAAATGGCATCCGCAAATTTACAATTGGACCAAGGAAGTTTAACTCTATGTTTCGGTAACGCATCAAAATTAGTAAGACGCAAGAAAACATCCCTGAAAAATTACTTTGGTACTTTATGAAATGTTTTATACGAGACATTTCGAGATTACTTATATTAATAACGTTTAGGTCACTAATGTAATCGTCTAAGTAACCTTGCAAAAATGACGTATCATATAAATTATTTCTTGTATTATGTTGTGAAAGAATACAAATCAGCCGCTAGGTGGAGTGCAAAAGCAATAGAGAAATCGCTTAGCGATTTGATAAGTTAGACCCAACTTTCGCAATACTTATATATATTAACTTCTTTAATCAGTGAACAAGTTTGATGTAGAGAGGAAACCAGGCATTACGACTTTTTGATTCTTGTAATTACGATATCGTTCTTTCCAAGAAGTAGTCATATAATATTTAACTAATACAATGTGTAGTTCCGTGTAGAATGAATTGGAAACTGCCAGAGAGGTTTTTTATCAACTGGGAATCAAAAGTTTCAGTATGACATTCTGAATCTTACATAGAAGTAATAAAATTTGCTAAAAAAAGTTAGAAAGTCCAAGAAACGTTTAATATACGGTTAATATACCCATACATAAACTTTTCAACTGTAATGTTCCATTTAAATTGTAAAATAAAAAATACCTTATTAGCAGTCTTCTTACCAAAAAGTAAATATTGACGTTTCGGTACCGGTGCGGACCCTCTTCAGAAAAATTTATAAATACTGAGAAACAAAGAGGAAACACAAGAATATATAAGAATGACCCCTCCATATCAGGAAATGTGAGGTCCCTTCCATAAGGCAAAAGGCTATTCGTCAAAATATTCATGCCAAGTAAGACAATGCCATGTTCCATTGTAACATTTCTGAGATATGACATTCACCGCTTCAGAACTTTGATGAGTCGAAAATTGAAATATTGCACGGATCCAAAATACAGTAATACAAAATGTTCAGCGTATATGTATCCATTCGTTTGTACTTACTAATACCAAACAAATTTTGAAAATGTATCACTTTTATGATTCAATGATTTTAAAAAAATAATTCTTAAATTATAAAGACTTAGAAATGATAATTTATTCATTGTGCTTATTAAAAGTGCTTATTAACCGAAAGAGGAAAGAAGTAAATCTGACATCTACTACGTCTGTATCGATCGTCTCATTGAATGTAAATTGCAAACTAATCCATCCGATTAGTTCTTTCAATGCATTTCGTAAATCCATAGAACAGAATATATTTTAGATAATGCACAATAAATAGCACCTGAGTTATCCCGTGATTTATGAATTAATCCCGCAGCTAATTAGAGTTAGAATTATGCGCCTATACATAACTCCGACTCGAAAACCCTTGTAAGACTACAATTTTGTTTGCTCCCTTCCGTTCCGCTGCGAATACCTGTGTAATTCGCAAAATAAACTTACTTTAACTCGAATTATTTGCGAGATTCATGCGCATTAATTTACCTCTGCAGCTCGAATTTAGACGTACTCGACCTTTAAGTTTAAATATACCTCCGCCCAGTCAAAGTTTTAATGTATGTCTAATTCAAATTAATGCGTTTTTAAAAATAATTTGACATGGTCCTTACAAAACCTTGAACTTTAATGATTTAATTCATAATTTGTTGTAATAGCAACAACAACAACAAAATTAAATTGAACATTTGAATTTCAATTGTTTTAATGTTTGTTTATTTCAATTGATCTAACTTTTTAATGCATCTTTTATTTTAATGATGTGAAAAATCCCTGCCCTATTTCAATTCCTAAATTTAGGTAGGGATCTCTCAATAATGGGTATGACACAATGATACAAACATGAGTCTTCAAATTTCTCTTTCAACAACTCCACATTTTGTGTTTTAAAGGAATAATCCTTTGAAATACAATTTTATAAAAATAGATTATTCTCGTACCATCTTCAGAACTATAATTTTGTATCTAAAAAATGTCAATAAATAGTAAATTGCATATCAAAAGTTATGATATGATCTGGTAAGCCTGCCTCCAATTGCGCCTGCAGTTGACACATTCTCTTTTCTTCTTACATTCGTGCCTGATGTAATGCCTAAAAAATTCATTGACCTTCTTCCGTAAACTTCTCCCAAAGTATAAGGTCACTGAATATTAGAATTCTGCAGGAAACAAAGCGTCCAATTCCGTCGAATGGGAAAAATATGAGCTGTGTTTCCAGGCAGTCCCATAATTGTGTAAATGTATCATAACATTATTTAAATATACATTGTTACGGGAGAGTCTGTCAAACCTAATTCACCGCATGGTGAATGCAACGGTTAGAACAGTCCCACGTGTAGTGGTTGTTAATCCCTAGATGGCCTAGTCTTCGTAAGGTGGGTGCAAATATAGAATAATTTATGTACTGGTAAATCATCCACGTAGGATAGCACCTATACAAATAACTCTGCCCTTAAGAAGGTCTACTTCCTCCAATTCCTCCTTAAATTCTGAACCATATTTGAGCTTAAAATGGATATGGAACTGGAAAACTGACGAACCTCTACATTGGGTATAGATCATATAAGGTTGATGTCCCTACAAAAAATGAAACCACATGGACGACTTGTGCAACTGCTTCTGCACTGTTTTTCTTTAAAGCGAACAATTGCGATGATAAGAAGTAGTGAACTCAGTTGTGTCATCAGTTATACTGCGAAGTAAGATTGATATCTTAGCTGATACCAGTGGCATGGCTCCTAGTGTTCTGATTATAAGAAATCTCGTTCACTTCGAAACAAAGTATATCCTCCCCCTAATTATCGGAATTTAGAACATAACGTTCTCACTATGTGGAATAAAGAGCAGGTTTGCATTTGTATAAACAAGGTCATAGTTGAGCTAGTCTATACATAGCCGGAATTTATAAATGGACGTTTTGCAGGTTGAACTCGTCTAAATGCTAAATAAAACGAAGGCGTCGTACGTGGAAATTGAGCGGCATCCTTCCGCGGCAAGCACGGAATCATAATTGAAACGACAACTCATTTACCGAATGTTATCTTTCTGCCTTGTCGACGTCGAAATAGCAGCACGAGTCGACAAGATGGAATAAAAATAAAAGCCCAGCTTCTTTAATTTTCTCCGGGAAGGCAAGCCGAGGCGACGCGTCATTTACATGATAAATTGGCCAAACGAAACGAATATCCAGATTTCTGGCGACATCGAAGCAGCATTTATTGGCCCAGATCCAACTGAGAAAGCAGAGCCCCGATATCTCGGGACTCGGTATCATGGACCCCGACGCGCCCGCGCGGCTTTTACAGGATTAAGACCCTGCCTCGGAAATTCCCTGCAACTCGGGCGACACCTTCGCGGGGCTTCGGAATTAAACACAGCCATTCATTCGAACCTCGCTCTTCGTCATTCTAATTCCCATTCCGTTGTCCCCCGGGGGAGACTTACAAACTCCGCGGAAAGCGGAGAAACAAGGCTTTGTTCGCGAAAACCGGATCGTTTGGAGATATATCCGCGCACGGCCAGGTCCACTGGGGAAGGAGCAAACACATATTTTCGCGCTAATCACTCTTTTTCATCTTTTCCCGTAGAAACTGATAACGTCGCATCAGAGAATTAGATTGCCGCTTTCAGGCTCGGCGACAATCCTAGCCAGATCCGGGTTTTTAATGTTCGCGAATATCCCTGATGGTGTCTGAGTAGACCCTTCCGCCTGGAATGATATGCTATATCTCATTTATTCTTGTGTTGGGTATTCCGTGGATCATCTAATTGGCTGTTTCAGTTTCAGTGCCATCGTTATTGCTACATCAGTATAATCTGTACATTTCCCAAGACATTTTAATAACAATAAATTTAAGGTTATAGCCCTTGAAGTAAATGTCGAATCGTTTGGGCAATAAAATAATAAAGCAATGAAACTGATAATGGATGACTAGTCTAATCCTTTATTATTAATTAATCCACACTCAAACATTGTCAGAGATACGAGAAATCTTTTCTTTCAATCAGAATTCTTGAATTCAGGATTTGCAAATGAGCAATAATCTATTTTTCGGATGAGCAAGTAAACTTAACATTAAATGCAGTGTCCCACTATTCAACGCAATATTCCGTAATTCGGTGCAGTTTTTCCAAGAAAACAATTCTTATCATGACTTTAGTCTGATAGGTCATATTCTGGACCATCTTTTGTTAGTCTTTAATGGTCCTTAAAAGCTGTAGATGCAGATTATCAACTAAGCTACATGATGCCCATCAATGGTCCATCTCCGAAAAGAATCAAACAAATGTACCGAGAGTCAGATTTAAAGATGATCTTGGTGGATTGAACCATTGCTGTTTATATTTGTAGCATCACTTTCCTCGGGATCATTTCCTTCCCTCTGGAAGGATACTCGCTTATTTCACCAATTTTCGAGTCAGGCAATAGAATATATTAAAAATTATTGACCTATCTCTATCCTTGACGCGTGATATCAAAATTATTCCCTTGACATCAAGGGTAGGTCAGTAACAGCAAATCTTTGAATCTTCTTTTTATTCATATCTGGGTCTCTTATTGGTGCTTCTCATAAAGTTGATGTAACATGCCTGGAGTTCTCCAAGGCAGTCGATTCGGGAGACCATGGGATTTTGCTTCATACGTTGCATTTGGCAAGTTAACAAATCATAATAGGGAAATAATAGTAGAAAGACATTAGATGCGATTGAATGTAAGAAGACAATGTTAGTAAAATGAGTTCTCGAGACGAGTATGCGAGGTAACGAGATATCGCTGGAGATTGCACGTGCGAATTCGACGCAACGCGAGACTCGTAATCGATGGCAGGGAGTGTAAGGAAATATCTCGGATAAGCGGGTTATCGTGCCTAGGAAGAGCAAGTGCTTCAAGACGGTACAGTTAGAAGAAAGACATCCGGAAGAATGAGGATGTCGAGTGGCGAGTCGCATCTTAAAAAAAAAGATAGGAGTGCGTTAGCATATATAGAAGAGCGAGGAAATGAAAGTATTACCAGCAGGAAGCAATTAGCGGAACGTGGTAGGTACCAAGGGATTAATTCCGAAGAGAAAAAAACTGGGAAACTCGACGGAGAACGAGGAAAAAAGAGAAAATAGTGCAAGCGCGCCGTTGCGACGCAGAAACGTCGGGAAAGCGGCCTCGTGGCTGGGGGGGGGGGGGGGGGGCCAGAGGTGTTGGTTTTGCATTACTACCGCAGGAATGTTTTTCCCGTTATCCGCACCTATTTGTAAGAATTATCGGGATGGGATATTCAAATTTTCATTTGTTTTTAAGTCCCGTAACCGGAACCGTTACGGTAACGCGTATAGAATCTTGACTTCAATTCGGGCTTATTGCGCCTCGTTTCGTTCTTTGAAACGAGGCGGATTCTTTTTGGTGTTTGGCGGATTTTTCGTGCAATTCCTGCCTTGAAATTGAGATAGGTTTCATCTATTCGAGACACATTGGCGCCAGTAGCGTACCTTTATTGAAATTTGTCTATAATCTTAGAGGTTGAAGGACTTTTTTGTCTCTGATTTGGATGCGAATGAAGTTTTATATCCAAACACTGATAACGTAATTATAGACAACGTAAGGTTTAGCTTTTCATTTGTCAACCGGACCAAAACTATAGCGACAAAACTCAATTAAGTCATTAGAATCTCAGTGCAATGAATTTTGTGAATTGAGTGTATCCCTATATTAGAAACTTCCCGGGTGAAAATAGTTCGCACGTAATATACCTGAATCAGAAGTAAGCATATCTAGCGGATCGTCTAATATACGTCTTGAGGATTCGTCCCTGGTGTGTATCGTTCAATAATATGTGTATTATGTACAACAAAATGCGATGTGTGTATAGGCCTGAGCACAACACATCCAAATGGGAAATCGAAATCGAATCTCTTCCTCCTTCAAATCAAACGTTCCCTTTGCTTCTGAATATGTGGTCACTTTGGACGTAAACAGTTATTCCGTATTTTTTTACTCAAACTAAATTGCAGATCATAAGGAACCCAAAAGCCCAGTAAAAATTGTTTTATCTGTTAGTTTGTACGTATTGATATTAAAAATCTTCGATTCTTCCATTCCTTGTATTCGATTTATGACCATTAATCATTTTTAATTATTCCACGAATTTTCTATTATTATCAATAAATAGTCGATTCGTTTTACAGATAATTTACTTTTATGCTTTTAAAGTTTTGCAAAGATGAACGAAGAAATAAGAAAGACTGGTTTCGCTATACAATAACAAATATTTAAAAGTAATCTCCGGGGAAATAAGTTTTCAATTGTATAATTCAAATACTGTCGCAGCTGCAAACAACTGCTGTAGGTATTTAATTACTAAAGAAGAACAAGGAAAACTCCTTTGTTTGTCCGATGCAAACTTCGTTTAATGTTAAATGTTACCGGTATTTTCTTAAAACTGAGCAAATAAGTGTATTTTAACCCTATTTCAAAAACGGAACGGAATGGAATGCGTTTCATTTTATTTATACTGTTTTTATTATTATGTATATATATATATGCGGAAAAAGTTCAATGATCTGAATTAATTTCAGTACTTATTTATTTAGCAAAATGTCATTCATAACTTCAAGTAAATAATGAAAGTTTGATAACGTTCAATAATTCAAATAATACAAATAAGGAAATTGTTTATAGAGTTTAGGTAAAATCAATTTAAATTTAAATTTAATTCGATCCGTTCATGTACAATATTTTTTAATTAATAATTAATTTATAAACATTTTACTGTACAGGTATTAAATTATAATATATATAGGATATATATTTTCAGAAAAAAACCAAATATCAGAACTCGACATGAAGGATTTAAAATCAATATATTCTATAAATCATTTATTCAAATCAATCCAATTCAATGACTCAGTAATGCAAATTAAAATTATACATATACATTTTCATATTTTTAACTCAAATATTGTTTTAATTGCATTTTAATGAAGAATTTTAATAAATGGATTTTGATAATTACTACATGAACTTATTAAAATTAATAATTAATTAAATGATTTAATTTAATTAATAAGAAATATTTATTCGCGTTTGTACTAGATTCGAAACGTAATATATATTGAAATTATCGTTCACCTAGATCTTTCTAGTGATTAGAATCAGAAACATGATTAGCACTAGAGAGATTTGATTTAATAGCATTTCAGCTAGGTTAATTCATTTCAGGGCAAACGCGAACATCCGGGGTTATATCCGGACCTGGCGAAAACAATTGAAAATATTAATCAACGATAATAAGCCACATTACTCCAACTAAACTGAAAATTAAATGATCTAATACTAATAGAAAAAGAATGCGATCTTGAATAATTTTTCTTTCATTCACTTCTTTGTCGTATTAAAAACATACGTTGCTATTTTTATAATTTCCTTTTTTTATAGGGATGTTAGTAAATTCGGGTTTAAAAATCCAGACGAGATTTTCTAACTCGACTAAAAATCAAATAAAAATAATAAAATGATACGTACATATATATTAATACATTATTATAAAGATTGTAAATTATTGTTTTTGAAACGTAATCACAATGTAATCTTCTGGGTTACGTTTCGCACACCAGACGTTCTTGCAACGTTTCAAAATTGATATCACACAAGAAAAAACGTACCTGAAAGATTACATTTTTACTTTGTTAAACGTTTTACATAACACGTTTTGGGTTTGCGTATCTATTACTGCATGTAAATATTTGCAATAAAAAATGTATATAACAATTGCTGTTTAAGACTTTATTATTCTTCACAAAGACTTAAAAAGATTACAATCGTATAAATTAAAGTTGGTGATTAAATAGTTATTGTTTCCGAAAAAATAATTATTCTACTCTGGAAAAATAAATAAAATTTGAAATTCAAATAATCATGCATAAAATGTGCACAAGACACTTTAACAAAATATTATACATTAGCCATTTTTATATATACGGATTACATTTCAAATAAACCAATAGTCCGAAAAAGTAAGGAACGTCATTATTGATATGTACTTATATCTTTAATGTTACTTTTCTGATTAGTTCCATGTTTCTATTATACATTTCAGTTCTTACCAAAATTGGCGAAGCTAATAAAGCGATAATTCAGTAGTAAGTACACGAGGTTCTACAGTCAAATACATAATTCAGCGACAAACTTAAAGAGGAATCTCGAATTGCAATAGTTCGCAGTTCTCTCGCGATTAACAGTTTCTGCACGTTGAACCAATTTATTCTCAGTGCTACTGTATAAGTTCAAAAGTCACACTTTTGTTTGCTCGAATGTCATTACTTATAGCGATGAATAATTACACAATGCTAAAAAATTTATATACGAAGACAAGGATGTCATTAGTTTTACATTCCATTTATTATTATTATTATTTTTTTAATTTACGTTAATTAATTCCTATAGTATTTCAATATGTTTTTTATAAAATATGTCATAAAATGTGGTACATATACATGTGTGTAAATAAAAAATGATATTAAAATGACTGAATATGTCATAGTGCCCAATAACTTATAGATACTATTGCAAAAATTGGTAATCAATGACTTGCATCATAAACTTCAAACACATTTATAACTTTTGGACAATTTTTATGTCAAAATATAGTAATTATAATATATATTCTACATAAAGGCTTCAAAAGCATAATAATAAAAAAATAGTAATTTATAACCTAATAGGGTCAAATTGAATTTAACCAAGGTTGGTATAACTTCCCGTTATGCTGCGCTTGGGCTGGTTCCATTTTACTATAATAATAATGCATAAACGTCGTTTTCGCATATATAACGGCGAAAAATTGGAAACCATAATTAATTGTCCATAACATTTTCCGACACTTCGCTATTGTCTTCTCTGTCAGCATTTCAACAAGCCGTTTAGAAAATTAAGGTCGCGCCGAGTAATACTAGACCGGTAATTGCGAAAAGTAAATGTGACTCTTGGGAAAGTGTAACAAGATTGTGCTACGCGATCCAATCGACATCGTAATATACTGTTACGTGAATAAAACGTATACATCGTGGATGTTTTACATTACGAAAATGTTTTATTCCCAAAAATATAAAAAACGATTCGACAGTGAAATAGCAGCATGCCGTTGATTATGATTTATAAATACTGCGAAATAAAGTGTTGAAGAGGTGATGTAATGTTTTAAATAGTTTGTTGTTGAGTTGTTAACATAACAATGACTTAAATAATTTATTTTCATATTGTTTAAACGACTCGTTCAAGAATAAATAAAACTTATTTTTCTACAATGGTGAACTATTATCTTCCGCAATCAACATCATTGACTTGTTGTCTATTTATTGTAACATTTAATTTCCCGGGAAAATATGGATTAGATATAATTATATCTGGATCAGATATAATTATATCTGAATCATGTATGATTATATCTGGATCATATATGATTATATCTGGATCATATATGT
>JAPYZR010006090.1:0-11983 GCA_030522945.1 Trichopria nigra
GTATCAAAAATTCGAAATTTCGAAGTGGGGGTTTGGGGAGGGGGTAAAATTTATGATTTCGTAAAATTGACTTTGAATTTGATCGGATCGGGTTACTCGAGGGTTTTCGGGGTCGCTGAATTCAAATTCAGTATCAAAAATTCGAAATTTCGAAGTGGGGAGTGTCGGGAGGGGGTAAAATTTATGATTTCGTAAAATTTACTTTGAATTCGAACTGAACTACTTGCTTTTGATTGTAGTATCAAAATTAGGTGATTTTGTTACCCCTACTAAAGAATTACAAAATTGTGCGCACAAATTAAATACTTTGCCAGTGTGCGGAGGGCAAAGTCGTGGAAATGGACGTTTTCAGAATATTACATATATACTTTGGATAAAATATTCATAACAAAGAACAAGGAATGGTTGCGGTTGAGTAAACTCATATTGTAGATTAATCTATAAAGATGTTATAAAGTTTACGAAGTCTGTATAAAGGCCGTAGTCGCGAAGCATGTCCAACTATTGAGGCCCGAAGGGCCGAATCAAGACAATGCGAGCGAGCCGGGGGTCTGGGGGGCAGAGCCCCTAGTTTTTTTATTGATATGTAAAATGAGTAGGAAGCATGAAGTGAATGTTCCACATTTTTTATTTATAGATGTCCATCATCTTCAAAATGAGCTCTCGAAAACATCAATATGTTTATTTTTATAAAAGCTTTTACTTTCCAAAGTACGTAGGTAGGAATTGCAGTGTGTTTCAGCGACCGTTAAAGGATTAAAATATACGAAATGTTATTTTTACAGGCTAAAAAATAAATTGATGGAGAAGCAATGCGGGATAACGTGTTATTCTACAAAAGAAAGACAGCTTTTGATCATTTTTTTTCAACTATTTATTTTCTCTACCATTCTAATAAATCAAGGATTTGAGCCACTACATTTTCTTGTATGATTCATTAAATTACTCGTATAATATATGTTACATTATATTTATATATATATATATATATATATATATATATATATATATTTATTTATATATTATAATTTAATTATCCGCTCGCTCGTATATCTTATACTTATAGAAAAACTTATAAGGTAGAAGATCAGTTTCGCGTTTTATCGTTTTTAGCTTGTTTGCTTTCGTTTCCTGCTTGCTTCTTCCATTTGGGTAAACTGCATTGTGCCACTTAGCCTGATACGCTTAAGCTCCGTTTAGACAGACTTGTCAGTTATCACTGTATTATACCTGATTACGTGATCCACGATCCGACTATAATTCTACAGTACATGCTCGTCCCTTTTCAAAAAAAGTCTTCGGACTTTACGACCTTCGTTATTAAGTACACCGGAGAATGAA
The DNA here is from genome assembly GCA_030522945.1 of Trichopria nigra. NCBI lineage: Eukaryota > Metazoa > Arthropoda > Insecta > Hymenoptera > Diapriidae > Trichopria > Trichopria nigra. Next base: position 1,342 of record JAPYZR010006090.1, read on the forward strand.
TAAACTTTAGGTATATGATAAATGCCACGTGACGTAGTGACCGATGTCGCGACGCCAATATACGCAAACAAATGCCAGCGTTATATCGAGTACTATTCGAGTTCGATAATTAATAATTTTATAAGTACCTACATAAAAATTCGCGAAATGGTAGATGAATAATTACTTTTCATGTAATTTACATATAATTTATAATTTTCTTCATAACGACATAGGATGTGTCGAACGGAAAATACGCCGCGACAGAAGTTCGCGTTCGCCAGAAAACTAAGTACACGTGGAATGTTCGCTTTCGAAACACAATTGGCACTGTCGTTGCGCATTAATCACTACATGTTAATGGTGTACCGCTTTTCTCACTTATATACAATGGTATCTCGTATGTAACTAAAGAATCGTGCAACAACTTATATATATATATATATACACGAGTGCATTAATTCTGCAATGAATACGGAGGTAGGGAACAAATTTGTAATTTGCAATGCGTTCTTTCCTAAATTCGATATATAAAAGAGTTTTATAAACGCAAATCCGTTAAAAGGTGAGTACATAATAACCCACCCCCCCCCCACCCCCTCCCCCCCTCAGCTCCCAACCCCCCTTCCTTTAAAAGGTACGTAAACTAGACCCCCCCCCCCCCCCCCCCAATCATGTGTCTGAGCTCATGTTTTTATCATTTGAAAATGAGCACATGAACAAGAACTTGAAAAAAAAAGCGCTCATAAATCAGTACATAGGAGGACTCATATTTTTATCTCGTGTTGTTTTCATTATCTCAATCGCAATTTTCTCTTGATATATACGATTAATTTATTATTGCGCTTATAATGAAGCAGTAAGAATTTCGATAGATTTCCATCAAGAGCACAAAACAACCAGAAATAAAAAACTTATAAACTCACCAAGTAAAGTACCTCGTCGTATATAGTTCTTTGTAAATGAAACGATGATCGCAAAAAACGCGGACCAAAAAAGCACGCTATATATTGTTATTCGTCGTATATAATATCCTCGTAAAAAATAACGTCGGTAAAGTTTGTTTGAAATGCTCGTCTCGCGCATGTATTCGCAAAATTTCTGGATATGGCTCTTATCGTATTGTTCCGAGAATCAGCGCAAAAAAAAAATTGACTGAAAAACGCTTATATAGTAAGCGGAAAAGAATCTACTATAGTCGTTAATGATGGTCATCGTTCATGATTGTTCGATTCATTGATTCGCACCTCACAACATCTCGTATCTCGTTATCTGACTTTTAAATAAACACACATAGGCCCATCTTCGCAATAAAAATAGATTATTATCACACTACTGTAGTAATTAATCTTTGACTAGTATGCGTTTTACAAAAGTGACGCTTTGAACCGTTCACTTTCATCACTCTGCGTCGGTATTCGTCGAACTCGCGATCTATATATAGGATGGCCAATCTTTTAGTTAAAAGACCTTTCGTTTTGTTTTTTTTTTTTTTTTAATCTTTTTCACCAAAGAATATTAATAAATTATCACACATTATTTGATACATTGGAATCGAGTCCATGTGTTTTCATTCTCATAAAGTTGGAAAATCCTTTGCCAAGTTTCGTTCGCGGAGCAATTCGACTAAAGTGTTCTTATAACGCGTATACGATTAACATATTTCAATCGCTTGGGAGTTTAAAGCCCAGCTTCGAAACTACAAGTTTTTATTTTTTTCTTTATTATTTCTTTTCTTTTTTATAATATATATATATAACCACTCGATGCTAAAGCCGATTACAATCGTGCGAACTAATACTACAGGTTCTTCGTCTATATTTCCCGCATGTATATATATATATACCTGAAAAGTCTGCGCGGCCCAAGAACAAAGAGACTTTTTATATCAGTTGTTTTTTTCTGCGGGTCTCGCATTCCGAGCACTTGCTAAGGCTCCAAGTACACGATTGCTCATTCGAAGGTCTTTCTTGTACGCACTCTTTAGTTTTTTTTTTTTTTTTTTTCACAATTTATAAAAGATCGAAAAGTATTTCAAAACTTGTATATACGTGAAAGGAAAAATGAAGATTTCTACGGCGAAATTTTAAACCAATAGTAAATTATCGTGCAAAGTCACACACGTACATACGTACGTACAAGTCTCCGGTAAACTTTTTATTCGATTTCTGGTGGTTTCCTTATGGTTTGAAATGTGGATATTTCATGAAAAAATAGGGGGTAACTTTTTTTTTTTGGCAGCATGACCAAATTCAACACTTCGTCCGACTTACGGTGCAGGCCGAAGAAATTATAAGAATATATATCTATCAGCCCGATCAAAAAAATGTGAGTTTTTTTTATATATACATATATAATCTAGTGAAATTTTAAGATTATACCACTTTCCGTCTTAGAACTACGTATCTCGATAACAGAATTAACCAACATTTTACCTTCGTATATGTCTATAACCTCGCATTTCCCAAAAAAATACTTTTTGATCTTTCATAGTTAATTGTATATAGAAATCAGAAACCTCCCTATGGTGCGTTTTTTCCCCTATTTTAACGAGTCTCTTTCTCGTAACCGGAAAAGCTCGAATCTTTTAGAAAAGTGGAATTAATAATTCAGTCTTTGACGTTGTTGATTATAAAGTGTGGTCAAAATTGGTTACAGGAAGAGAACTTGACTTTAGCCGGACCCTGACCGCGTATAGGGAGTGAGGATGTTCTTTTATCGTAGGTCTCGAGGGACTGGATTTAAAAAGTATTTAATTCCATCCTTTACTTATATCACGACATTGCAATGACAAACGTTATCTCCGAAAAAGAAACTATACATTTTACCCAAGTCGCTTGAAATCCAACACGCTTTACAGACTAGTCATTATACAAAACGAAATATTCCGATTATACAAATATAGCCCCCGACAATTCTTGGTCTTTTATTTTCACTGTTGCATCAAATTTTGTCTAATCACCAGCATTCTACATTTTTGTTTTATGTTTTATGTTTTATGTTTTATGTATATATATATTTCGTCTATGCATGAAATTGATATGTATTATATTATATCAGTAGTTGGTATAAAATTATCAAAAAATTGAAGATTTTTCGAAATAAATCGTCTAAAACCTTACAAAGTTTTGCGCGGTGTTTATTATAGATTGAAATCGTTTATCGTTCATATATTTGTACTGTCCATTTTAGAGAAATCAGTGAAGCGTTCAAGGATGCGATCTTGTATACTGATATGTGCTTGGGTTATGAAATTATGTCATCCATATAATATCGCACCATTCGACGGAATTTCCGTAAAGCGCGCCAGAGTTCAAGCGAAAGATTAATATAAATGCGATTCGCTACTACAAAACGGTAGGAAAAATGAAACTTTACTCGTCCATGTTTAACCTCCGGTTTGTTAAAATGATGGAAAACAAAAGCTTTGCCCGGAATCAAGCGCATTTGACCGTTTGTCTTCGCTTTGTGTGGCGACTAAGAATCTAAGATACAATATTAAGAAAAATGGTCGTTCTGAAAATATTTCGATAGAACTTGATAAAACTGATCGATTCTTTGCACTTCGGGTGCGTTCCTCTATGAATACATACTCGCGTGCTCTGTTCAGTCTTCCATTAATACTACTTTAATACTTTTTTACATTTCTTCGCACAGAAACGACTATCCTGTGTGTTTTTTTTTTTATTTTCCGTCAATCTTTCTCTTTTTTAGGAGCGATGAGACGTTCATTATTGCATTCGATATTCTTAATCGAAAGAAATACTATACAGATGCGTGTCGTGATATTTCTTATAAGTACGCGAAACAATTATACCTACACCGGCTATACCCGTGGCAAACCGAAAAAGACGATACGTGTCTTCGAAATGAACTGGTGCGCACCCTGCGTTCGATCGCGGTCGACGACTTTGGAAATTGATTAAAAATTCAAGTTCTCGCGTGCCGATGTCGTCGTGTATCGGCAACTTTATTACAAGTCTACTTATATAAAAATCTATTCGACAAATGTACAATCTGATAAAAAGAATAAACGAATCTTGCGTCAACAAAAGGGTTATCAACGTGTTTTTGGCAAATTACGCGAAACTAGTGTACGGGTGTCGAAAGTAGTCGATTTAAATTAAATTATCGACTACTGATTCGGACGCCACCCTAACCCGGACGTTTCCACGAGAAGGAAATCTTACCGAGCGAAGATCCCGCGGATTCTAACGCGTCGATAAAACCTCACGATATAAAGGCCCTATTCATATTTAGAATGACTAATTTTAAATATACGTTATACCATAGCTTAAAATGAAATGTTTATAAACTAACTCTAAGAGTTCTACGTTTTTCTTATTTACCCAAATGCTCCCAACGATCAACGGATTTTTGGGAAAAGACTCCTAAAGGCCGTCGAGTGCTGATCCGGCCAGTTTAGACGGATGACGAACGAACAGCGATAGGCATACAAAACCTTGCATGCTCGACTTAATCGAAGATTTCGTTACCTCGACTCGACTCATCCTTCTTTTGTAGAAAATCAAAAATCCTAATAAAAACGTCAATTTCGTAGCGTCATCGGCAGAACCGTTGATTACGCGCCGTCGGCAATCCGCCTATAAATGCAATACCGCATAGAAAAGTAGTCTTTTACAAAATAAAAAATCATTCGTAAAACGACACACTCATAAAAAGTATACGATGGATTTCGCGATCCATTGTAATTCTTTAAATTCTAGGGCAGGATTCCTTGCTATATGTATATTATACTATTATAGTATCATTTTATTGAGCCTACTTTAGAAAGTGTTTTGAGTCGTTGTAGGAAGTGTTTGATTTTTGTATTGACTTCATTTCGCCTATACGTCGGATCCTAGGGTTCTGGGCTACGGCAGTGATGGTTATGTCCTTTGCGAATAATCGATCTGAACGAAGGACATTGGTAAAAAGCCCGACTTCTGCGCGCGCGGGAAGACGGTTCAGAAACTGAACGAGCGAGTTTTTGGTTTTGGCTAAAGCTTTGGGCGATCCTTGCTGAATTTCGTTGTTATAGCTATTATAACTTTAGGGCGATGAGTGTAGATCTCTCGAAAAATATTGTAAGCTCCACCAGACACCCGCGTATAGTACAAATAGTCAGAGTCAGCGCGGTTTCTAAGCACTACGTAGAATAGTCTTGCAACCGTTGCATTTTGGGATTCCCATAGGAACTGGAAATTCGTCATTCTAGTGTTCCGGACGATGCGTGTCATCTTCAAGTTTCCTGCAACGTAATTCGTAATTATTTTAGATCACGTCGTCAAGAAAGTCAATCAGATTTTTAATAAGCAGCAAATTTTCAGCAATATACAAATAGCGATTAGTCTTCAGATTTACGGGTTTATTTTTATCCAAGAACATAAGGAGCGCTATAATAATGGGTTACCTCGGGGAATATGAAATGTTCGCGTGCCGGTTGCTTCTGCTCGAACGGTGAGCTGCTTACATAACCCGGGGACGGCGACTCGCTTTTCTCGAGCACCGGAGTGATGTTGGCGTAGTTCGTTGAGGTGCTTGTAATTGTTCTACCCTGTTCTACCAGAATCGATCGGTCGATCTTATAATACTCCTTGCCACTGCGTGGACGCATCGTTGTCGTTACAGGTCTGCCGCCAAGTCTGTAAATGCATCATTTTCAAAGGAAACGCGTGCGGCAATGTCATTTTAGAAAAGCCTTTCTTATTATACGAGAAATTATAATAAGAAACTACACTCACCTAAGACTATCAGGAGCGTCCGACGAAGAATGCGACGAGAGCGACAGAGTTTCGATGTAATCCGACATGTCCGAGGTGCCACTGCTCGTACTCCTCGAGTCGATGTACGGCACACTCGGAACCTCCCCTGGACTGCTGTATCCCTTTTGACCCTTCGGCAAACAAATGGGTATGTCAGCCTCGGCGGACGAAGATTTCGCGGGCATCTTGATCTTGTTAAACTGGAAAGTAAGTTCTCGAAGGGGATCGCTCGACTTGGACTTCCTCGGTAAGCTGCTGTGAAAACACGCCGGCGGGGGACTCTTGCTTAGTACTGACAATACGCTCTGTTTCTTCATAGAAACCGAAGCAGGAGCCGACGAAATTTCGTAATCCACAAACTCTGTTGCACGATGGCTGAGAGATCCGGTCGATACTCCAGAATCGTTGCTACTCGAAGAGTCACGATTGTGACCGGTCTTGGACGGTACCGAGGAAGACCGCCTTATCTTAATAGCGGACAAGAGCTGCGAAGACTCACCTGCGCAGTTGTTGATGGGTTTGTTCGAGAAAGTCTCGCACCTATCAGCTTCCTCTCCGTTCGACGCTGAAGTTTTGTGCGAGTCACTGGGACACTTGTGAATCGGTACATCTGCCGTAAAGTGTTTTTCGTTGTCGAGGTAGCTAGCAGATTCGGCGGAATAGGACCGCTTCCTCAGGAGCATTCCCAATCCACCAGCAGGGTCAGAATTCGAGATATCGAAGAGCCGCCGACGTAAATACGGACTCGAGAGCATGGCGAAACCTGGAACTCGATACTCCGAGTCCGATCTCTTCCTGGTGCCTTCGAGCATCGTATTAGAGCCGGCAAGCGTCGGATGGCTGGAACTCTTTACGCCATTGCACAATCTGGATAATACTTCTTTGGAACATGCATTGTGCACTGGCTGCATCGATAAGTAACCCGAAAACTGCTTCTTTGGCGCTTGATTCTCCAGGTCCATCATCAAATAATCATTCGTCAATTCCTTCGCGTGTCCGCATTTTTGGCAAAGTTTCGGGTCTTCTTCGACACTGTTCTCCTCCGGAGCTGATTCTTCGATTTCCTGCGCCAACTTGTCTGACTCTTCCTGCGTTATGTCGATTTTCGAAAGAAGCGCCTTGCTGTTTTCGTAGTATTCTAAAGATTCCGTAAAGTTCATGTTGGCGTAATTGATTTGTTTAGCATCATCCTGGGTAGCAATTGCCGGCACGACATTCTCGTAATTGGTATTTGCAGTATCGGCGGCGCTCGCCTCTTCTTCCTCCTCCTCGTCCTCCTGCTCCTCCTTCACTGCTTGACTAGTATCGACATTGTGTTTGGACTTGTAAATGGCAAGCTCGCCGTTAGCGTTAACCACGGGCATTTTTCCTTCTCCGGAAAGTCGCACCGGCTGCACCGGAATCCCAGTCGCTTCGATGCCGGCGCCTCTTCGACAATACGGCAGAACAAATCCTGCCCAGCTCATCACGTTGTGGCACGGACATGCCGAGCTTCGCGGCGTTTGTGGTGAAATCCTTGCGGGGCATCCACATTGCTGCAAAACGACAGCCTGCGGCATGTGAGGCGTGTCATAGTTTGGGTAACTCTTCGGAACTCCCAGGCACTCCTTTATTTTTCTCGGAGTGTCGTAGTACTGATCCGACGGCGGGCTAGGTTCCAAGGACATATGGTGAGCCAGAATAGTTTTAGGCACGTCATAGTTTTCGTACGGCCCAGGGGGCCCGTTGCGCACTGGAGTTACCACCTTCTTTGGGCATGTACAACTTTGGTCGCTTATCGGCAACGGCATCGGAGGTTTCGCTACTTTTTTGGGCACAGTGGACGGTTTCGGCGGCCTTGGCGGTAACGTCAGCGGACTCGGAGACATTCGATGATTATTTTGCGGCGAGAACCTGATCGGAGGTTGTAGCGTCGGTTTGGCGGGTGGTTCAGGACTCGATTTGGCTGGTGGCTGCGGTGAGCATTGGCACTCGCCTTGTTGAGGTCCTGAATAATCGCTCTCGTGACTACTGCCGTATGACGACAGTGATAACCGATCGAAAGCCCGCGGCTGTAAATGTGCCAAATTTCCCAAAGGTATCGGGCTGCCCGTGCCCGTCGTCGTAGCGCATGTCGAAGACTTGGACATCGTGCCCAATTTGCTGATGCAACTCGCGCATCTTTCCAAACCGGTTGCCCCATGTCGAGCCAATGTGCAGCTTCGCCATTCACCGGGTTGATCGGTGATCTCGGATACCGAAACTGAGTCTCGACAACTGTAATCGCCCTCGATTTCGGTTTCTTGACGACTTTCCGCCGAAGACCAATAAGAGGAAGCGTCGTTTTTGCAGCTGTCGCACTGGTCATCGTACGACGTCCCAGTATAAACGGCAGACGAGAAGAAGTCGCTGGCTCTAGTCTCTGAACGCGCGAATTGCCTCCGCGGACTGTCTTGTCCAGTGAGTTCTCGACCTCCGGGTCTTTTTCTAGTCGATAATTTTCCTTCAGTGGCTAACTGAAGCGTCTTCACGATGTCCTCACCTTGATCCGTTATAAGCACGTGGAGGCCTTCACCACGACCACATCTGGAGCCGCCCTCGAAACAAAATCTGCCGTCGACCACCCCATAACGGCGAAGGTGGGCGATTTCCCAGATGCCAACGAGTCTCGGCGGTACACCGACTGCGATGCAAAAGCGGTAATCTTGGACGTGGAGCTGAGCGGGTCCATTGGTCAATTTCGCTTTCGACGGGGCAGTGGAGATCAGAACCAAGAATTGTTGATCTGTAAAAGTTTGATGATGAAATGTTTATCATGTTTAATTTCGTATTGCTATTAAAGTATTACTAAATTATTATTACACGTACGCGGAAAGAAGTTTCTGGAGTAATATCTTATAAGACTTACAGGTAATAGTACACAAAAAAATTCAATAAAAAAATGAAAAGCAATAAAAAAATGTTTATAAAAAAATCAACATTTTGATATATCATAAGAAGAAAGGTAATGTATATGACTTTTTTCTTTTAATACCAATATTCGGCTGTTTTGATCATTCTTAGCGACAAATGATGACTTTTCAGCTAGATATCAACTAGATTTATTATTATTATTATAGAAATTACATTTTATTATTTAGTCGAGAAACCAACAGTATTCCGAGTACTCTAGGGACATCCTCACCGTTAGTACATCTTATCAAAAACGCGATTGTACGGCGGAAACTCGGTCTTCCGATAAGACGTCGTCGCGCGCGCCCAATACGTCACAACAATACAAATAGATAATATAATGAAGACCAGCGTACCTTCGCCCAGGTTGTTCGATATCTTGACTTGCCACTGTATCAACCTCTCCCGCGTGTCAAATGCGAGAACGACAGTTACGTCCTGGCAGATTATCGCAATTGTGTTGGACTCTTTATCCAAAGTAAATCCGCTTTGTACGCCGAGGAAATGCTGTAAGCTCAATGACGCTTTCGTCTGACCCTGTTTGTACCTATCCTTGCTGTCCCCGTACAGCTGCAGATGAAGGCAGTCTGAAAGGCATAAAAGTCATTTGTTAGAAATCGCCGTCGCGTCGTCGTCGCCCTTATTTCTCCAATGGAGCGAAATTATAATTTACGCCGGTCAATCGCGTATACATATTAAATGCATGCATTAGAACGCGCTCTTTCTTCTCATCTTATACACATCTGAAACCGCTGTACCGGATCAGATGGGTCGAAATCCGGCTACACAATTTATATACAATTGCCTTTATTCCGCGCGAGAGAATATTTCAAGGCGCATAAGTTTATGCCGTGTATACGTATTAACGTCCACGTAACGAATCCGATTCTTCGCAAGAAAGAAAAACGATTTTTTATCATCCATTCCAAGGGAATGGCACTCTGGAGACATCCTCATTTTCTATAAATTCGTTTTTTAAAGGAGAGTAATCGAATGATTTACTTGTCTCTGGAATGTAAAGCTTTATTGCGCGACTATATAGCGATCAATTTATTTGCTCCAAAATAAACGATTGATCACTCTTCATTAATAGAAATTCAAAAATTATAGAATTTTTGATTTGATTAGTAAAAATGACAAATGTCTTTTTCTCTGGTAATATTACACATTCCAATATTTATATATATATATATATATTGGACAACTGAGGTTAACCAATAATACTTTAGTAAAAGGTAACCCTCTCAATAAAGTAAACAAGCAGCGTGTAGAGATAAACAGCGTGTAGAGATACAGTGACTACCGTGGTTCCGACACCCCCCTCCCCCTCTCTATCTATATCGATCCGGTAACCATAATGGAGGAATTGCAGCTTCCTCTTGTCTTCGACGCCGTTATTGTTGCATACGTTTTCACTCGTCAAGTTTTGTTAATGGGCTGTAGACAATATCGTTACAGATATCATTGAATTCAATTGATTGGCTTGCATTTTTACTGATAATAGGAATAATGTAAAAAAAAGTAAAATCAGTGAAAATTAGATATAATACATTTCGTAATGTCTGAAGATAGTGTTGGCATTATCCATGACAACTATACTATTATATATACGTTTAGATGTAACGTATATCTAATTACTATTATAATATTATATCCGAATGTATGTACCCCAGTAGAAAGTAAGACCAGTTTATGGACATTTTTTCTGGACTCCATTACTTTTAACACAGAGTTCAACAAAAAAAAAAAAAAGCATGGGGCAGAAACTGGTGATGTCATTTTCTACTAGGGTATTTATGTATTTTGTTTTTAAAAGTAAATCTGAAAAAAATTATTCTTCAAGAAGCAAACGCATTTTTCAGGCGTATATAATAGTAGTTTAAGTATCTAGTGCGTAAAGCGGGACTTTTGTGCACGAGCGGGACCGGCGCACACGAGTTGCCGGCGAAGCCGGCAACGAGTGGTAG
>JAPYZR010006091.1:0-10077 GCA_030522945.1 Trichopria nigra
AAAAAAAAAAAAAAAAAAAAAAAAAAAAAAAAAAAAAAAAAAAAAAAAAAAAAAAAAAAAAAAAAAAAAAAAAAAAAAAAAAAAAAAAAAAAAGGATAATTTTTCTAAATTCACTTTCCTGATTGAAAGTAAGATATATGTATAGAAAAATTGTATCAAAAAATCTATATCAAAATTGAAGCTCATATATTAATCATCCTCCCGTTAAACCCATCCAGGGATTCTCAGAAAACTGACCAAACATTTTACAGATCAACACATCTCGTGTTGCCCGAAAGAAATTTTGTAAACTAATTCAAAAGTAATTGGACTCTCCAAATATACAGCTATTTTTCGACGATTAATTATAGAGGAAAAGAAACATTCCACAAATCAATTCACGTAATGAAAAGAAGAGACGACGTGAAAAAAAAACAACAGAAACGAGATGCAATCGAACGGATATATGCTTATACATATATATATATATACCACTTATGGGATCAATTCAGATTCCACGGCATCAACCTTGTTTCTATAATTTCACTGTAAGCTTCGTGACACTCGTTGATGCAAGAAAGAGGTATATACCACAGACGGTGAAAAGAAAAGGACGTTTAAAAAAAAAAAAAGATACGACATGTCTTTTCCTTCTCGGAAGGGAAGACACGACCTTCTTTTGTGTCAAATCTTTTGAAGTTTTGAAACGATGACTGTATCTGTAGGTGGCCTGGCCGCATTCCACGACCCTCGCGGTACCGACAGAAAGCATCGGGTTGCACAATACTTTAGTATGTCACTGTACCATTTTCCGTTGCTTTTTGGAAGGACATTTACGGTTTCTGCAACATTACGGAAACTTCGCCGTTACCGAATGTTTAGCGGACATATGGTATACATTTTTAGTAATATCTCTCAAAGCCACTATAATGATAAATCAGTCAAATGTTACATATATTTTCATTGACTGCAAATAGTAGATCATCTTAGAAAAATTTGCTAAAAGCAAGTCAAAATTGCTTGCGAATTCCTTCGCACAAGATTGTGAATGCAGAAACGTTTAAATTATTAATTAATTCATCAATCAATTAATATTAATGAACAGTTTTGTACATGACGGGAGTCCGTGGGTGAAAAATATAAATTTTAATAATTATTTAACCTTTAGAGGATTGTCAATTTTCAGTGAAAATCGACTTCTTTTAAAACGTGTAATTTGTATATATATATAAAACTTAGAAGGAGTCTCTCCAAGCAAACAGCTGGTCCCTTTAAACAGAGACCAGTCTCGACCGCAAGAAAAGGGTTCAATGCAAAAAATTGATGCCATGATTTTTTTGATGTTTTTCAACGAAACTTTTTTGTGCGTTCCTTACCTTGAGAAACGTCCTTTCAAGGTCAAATATTTGTTTCTCTATTAATTTGTCCTGATACATATTCACGTTTTTTTTGATGCTCTGAATAAAAAAAAAGATGTTATCTATGATTTTTTTCACCGTTATTTTTTTTTCATATTCAGAATATCAAGTTACCCATTAAAAACGTAAAAAAGTGATTTTCCAGGTCGATGATCCCTTTTCTAAAAGATTAACAGTTTTATTTTATTTCATTTTTTTTATTTAATAATGCAATTCATTAGTGACAAACTGTTCTTTATAGATTGGTTTTTTCCAACTGTCGATAAGTCGATATGTTAGAAAATGTTTTTCTTAGATTTTTCTTTAATTGTATACACAATTTACTTACAATCGAAAAAAATTACAAAAATTATAAACTGTTCTTTATTTCAATTAATAGAATTCCACTAACAATATACAAGTCAAATTTGATTAATTAACATTTGACGAGATAGGATGATCAATATTTCAAAGGGCCCAGAAATCTTGAAAAGTACGAATGATTCATGATAGATTCAAAAGAATCCTGACGACTGATAACGCCAAAAGAAAGAGAGAGAGAGAGCGAAACAGTTAACAAGTTTACCAAATGCACTTGTTAGTTTTTTGCCAGAGTTTGAATAAAGTGCTAAGTGTACTTTCTTATCATACCTTAAAATATGGATGGAAAAGGATTTATGAGTATTAAAATTGTGAAACAGGAATCCTTTTATATACTCATGCAGCACATGGTAGAAATGAAAAAACATTTTTGATATACTTCTTAGATATTTCAGATATTTACTATGTTAAAGCAGATTCTGAACAGTATAAAAGTTACAACAGTTACAAAATTTATAATTTTTCTTGTAGCTTTTCCGGCGACGTAACATGGAAACTGATAACGTTATAAAACTTACCACCAAAATTAACACTATCCAATGACTTTCTAATCATTATCCCACGAAGAACTCTACAAAAGGTACAAACAGAATTATAATTTTGTGCCGGTGACGTACATCCCTCGTATACATTCCGATTTTCAGCAAGGGGTGTAAGAAAGAAATGAATAAATTTCTAATGTGGGTGAAATAAAGTAAAATGTATACTTGTGCACAATCAAATTACAAAGTTGAGAGTTGAAAAAGGGTCCATATTTGTTTGTTATGTCCAAGAAAAGTAGCTCCGTATTTTAATATAATATAACAAAATTTGAATTATTATATATAATATTAAAATATAGGAATATAGGATTTTATTATATTGCAACTTATTTGCATTGCAATGCATTTGCTATAAATATATTTTCTATATACGTCACTTTTGGATTAATTTAGATTCAACGGAAAATTATACGGCTTCACCTTATTTTTCGGCATTTCGATTGCTTTCAAATTTCAAAATAATTTAGCTTATATATGAATGAAATTCAATCCAATTTTGTAAATAAATAAAAAATAATTAAATAAATAATTAAATAAATAAATAAAATCTAAAAATTTATAAAATTGATACTGTACTTCTCAATCTTTTTTAAAACACTTGAATCAAATCACGACAAACTCTTAAAATTTTCACACGTGACAAAACATTGAAATGCATAAAAAAAAAAGAAAAGAATAAATTCTTGAAATTGAAGGACAAATATAAAATTCAGATGCATAGAAATGTATTAAAATAAAAATAAATTCTGAATCCATCTAAATCCATTATACTGGGAATACTTCCCCATTCAGCTGTAGAAAATTATCAATAAGATCGATGCCTCAAATTTCAAAATTTCCAATCTTCCGAGTAGCAATTGGCGAAGAATTAATAATTGTTAATGTCCCTGATGGATGGACACGAGAAATGGGAATTCCTGCTGGCGAAGCAACAAAGAATTTCGAATGGGATCGAGAAATTCGTGAAGGGATTGTACGTGAAATTGCTCACTTTACTATATAAGCCCACACACCTAGCCTTTCTTACGTCTCGGATGAAGTATGTACTGCACATTATACGGAGGAGGTTGGCGATTTCCACGTGGGAGAGATGAAATTTAGAGGAATGCCAGAATTCGCAAGGTATGCGAGCGCCCCAGCAATTCAATTATACGTATATATACAATCCTATAATAACGGGTCTGCATATGGATGTCGGACATACATATAAAACCATCGAACATGAACGTTCGTAAAAGGTGAGAGAGAGAACACGTGTTGAATCATACAGGACATACTTTCAGACGTTCCCCAAACGAGCGTGAAAGAGACGGACTTGTGCGATTACGTAATGATGCTTGTTCCCCAGAGATCCGTCCCATCGTTGCTAAACTCTTCCGAGCAGCGACAAATATATATGATGGGTTCGTGGAAAATATCCCTCCGTATATTCATTGATAAGATATTGACGAGATCCGATCCTCACGAGATTTCGATTTTGTTTTTTATCGAGTGCGTCAAAAAGCAAAACAATCATTATTACGTAATTGAAATTTTTCCGCATTCGAAAAGGATATTAAAAAAAAAAAAAAAAAAACAAAAAAAAAAAAAACAATTAAAAACATAACAATATAAAATCCTTCAAAAACTGCGTTCTGCGCATATTTTTCTATATCAAGGAGGCGAAATAAAAAAAATGGAGAACCTTACAGGTGTACAGACTTCCTCGGAGGAGGCAACCACCCCTCCACCGTACCGTGACTAATAATATACGTATAGCCACCGTGTTATGCGTATTACGTCCGAGTATAAATCTCAACCGCCGAGTTGAACACTCTCGCGATTCGCGAGCACTGCTGGAACCGGGCAATTACGCGAGACGCCTTCCACGTGTAAATGCCCGATATACATTATGCTGTAAGTGTATATATATATACGCACCTCTTATATATATATATATAGAGAGAGAGAGAGATTTTATATATATATATATATATATATACGTGTGTGTGTGTGTGTGCGCGCCAGAGCCAGTCGCTTTTAAACACTCTCTCCCCCTATCTCTCTTTCTCTTCTGTCTTCTTTCTCTCTCTTTCTCTTCTTTTTCTCTCGTTCTCCCTCTCGAACATTCGCATTGTGGCCGCCTTTCTTATGCGTGTATACAGCCGATTTTTCCGCCTTCCTCTCTTTAGCCTGCGCGCGGGTTTCTTGACGATAGCGCGTGGGCGTTTGCGACCTTGCGATTTAAATAAAGTCCTGCCCAGACACCTGCTGTTCCTTCACCTTCTTCCTGCTGTGTGTCGTGCGACTAGCAAAACGTCAGCGATATTTTTTTTCATATTTTTTTTTTTATTTTTACTGTCACCCGTATATACATTCCACTGTCAGCGATTTGGCTCCAGTGTGTTGTAAACATCGTTTGTTCAATACTTTTTCATTCCATCTCTCCTTTTTTTATCGCGGATATTTTTGACATTGAATAACTGGGTGAACATAGACATTCGAATAAATGAAAGAATAATAAATAATATTGAATAAAATAAAAATAAATAAGAAAACAATTAAATAAATAAAAATACAACTGAAGATACAAAAATATGAAATAATTTTATTTTACGTTACGAGAATTTGTCTAAATATTTAATTTATGTATTAGTCATTTAAATTAATTAGAGAAAGTGGAATTACGTTTGCATTAAATAATAAGTTTTATGAGCAGTATATTAAAAAATTTTGTCCAAACGTTAGTTAATTGCATAAAAAGGTAAACTTTCCAAAATTGCTTAATTCACTATAAAAATATGTAAAATATACAAATATATGAACTATAAAAAATAACTCTAAGCCATCAGCGATATTATCATCTACAGAAGGATTATTATTATTAATTATTAGAGAGCTGAGATATTCATCATGACTATAATAATTAGTGATTTAATTATTTCATTGCATCACAACTTTATACTTCTATGACCTTTATTAAAATATTGCAGGGCACTATTTATTATAAAACAGATATTACTCCGAAATCATCATTCATTCAATCAGTTGTTTTTAGTCGCGACGCTTGGCAACGTCGCACGACGTTAGGTTAGGTCAAGTATACTTAAAGTAAACTTGAAAATGACTTTTTCACATATAACTTGGCATCAATCAAACTTTTATTACGGTAAAAGTGTTGAGTGCATTTTTCACAATGACTTTTAAACACAGTTTAACATTTCGAAAGGCACTCTTTAAAGTTTCTGAAGATATTTCAGCCGGCAAAGATAACTGTATATTTATTCGCCTACTCATTTCATTTTAAAAAGCCGATTTTGCTGCACTGTTTTATTTCTTTTTATAAATGTCTGACGTTATGTTTACATTTATATACGAATGCACGAAGCGGCATAATCGCGTACAGTGTTGCCAGACCTCGCAACAGATTTCGTAGCGAATGAATTAAATTCAAATTTCAATGTACATTATTTTGTGCATAGAAAAATAGGCAGAGTAATCCATCAATTTATAATAATTTTTTATTTTAAGCTTTCTTAACATGACTGTTTTTTATATTCAATTCAAAAGGAAAGAATGGTAACCAAATTTAAGAATAAAACCACATAAGCACATGAAGAGTTACAAGTTGTCATTTTAATACAAGCTTCACAATAAAAAAAAGTGCTTACCTGATATTACTTAGATATTTTTACTAAACAAATTTATTGTTCGGAATATATGTACATCTGTGACTGAAGAAATAAAGGCACAGAAAATTTAAAAACTACTTTTAGATGTGAATAAAATATCATATATAAACGTGTGTATATTTAATATAATCTTTAATAATTGTATGATTACCAAAACTAGCATTTAGTGTCCTATATTCGATGAATGAAAGAAATGTTGCTTATTCTTATATTTTTCGAGATATAAATTTTATAAAACAGTATTAAAAAACTAAAATATTTTATTATAGCAATATTAGAATTTAAATGCTAATATATATAAATATATATGTACAAGGTGCAAGTGAGATTCAAGACATGAATGTAAATGCATATTTAGATGAGCTGGCGAACAACGGAAATGGTGGTTTTACTGACCACGTTAACAATTCCTTCTTGCACATTTTCATGCAAATTGAAAGAAGGACATATATATGTCAGTAGTAAAATATGTTCATATATTCAATGAAAAGATATTTAAAAATGAAATGCAGTGACAATAAAATTTAAAAATTTCCTTATAATCCGCACAGAAAATGTACATAGAAAACAAGACGTGTTAACCAATAAAAATGAACAATTATCAGTAACACAGATAAACATAGAATACAATACGTACATGACTAGCGAATAGCATCTTTAAACATTTATTTTCAAAATCACTCTGGAACATTTGTAACCTTATACGAACACCAGCACTGCATGCACAAAAACTATCTATTTACAAAAGTTATTATTCACTTCGATCTTCACGAACTAACATCGAACACAAATTGATCCCCGATGTCAACTGATGTTAACTTACAAAAAATGGCACTTCTCCGTTAGGCATTTAACGATTATCGCGTCTATGTTATCTCGATAAACACGAGATTAGATAACAGGTGAGTGGCTCGTAACGTTAAACGATCTTTTACAAATATTTTTTTCTCAAGATATTCATTGATTTTTTGAACGGTATATAATTCAGACATCGGCCTTAATTGTCAGTAACTAAATTCACATATATATATATATATACCATTTAGAACAATTTCACATTCGAGAAAAGATTCCGTTAACTTAACCGTTTAGTCAGTTTGACAAATTGAATGCCAATTTGGCAATGGAATGTTTAACAATTATTATTCAAATAAATTGTTTTTTAAGTCTATTATTAAGTTTATTATTACTATTATTATTATTCACATTTGAAAGTGAAATTTTAGAAAATACACAACAATTATCTACAGTGAAATGATAAAATATTTCAGGAGGTCTGTTATCAAATTAATTTGATGACTAATGCATACAAGTCTATAATGTGAGTGTATTACTTTTGCAATTTATCAGTTATTATGTCAGATAAATATAACTTCGATTTAAGCCGGTTTATTGACTTAAAATTGCTTTGGAAAACAATCGAAATAAGTTCTAAACATTGTCGTTTGTAATTTTATTTATTTTTGACAATACTTAATTGCTCCGATTAAAAATTTCACGATTAATCGAAATAACATACACCAAAATATCCACAACTACAATAAAGTTAATAACTATCTTTATATATCTATACAGCAATTAACATTGATGTGAATACTAACATTAAATGAAAATAAGATAATTATGAAATCATAATTCAGTCATAGAAAAGATCTCTCTCTCTCTCTCTCTCTCTCTCTCTCTCTATATATATATATATATATATATATATATATATATATATATTTTTTTTTTTACAATTTACAACTTTTTTTTTTGCCATTAGGTAATGAATGGGGAATGAAACAAAATTTTTTACATTTTACAAAGTACAAAAAAAAATGATTTGTAATTTCTAACATATATATACGAATCCAAGTAGTACTTATCGGAACCAAAAAATATATGAACGTATACTTGTGGGGACATTTTAGATTTGTGAAGACCGCCCCCCAGTTTTGCAGCATAATCCACTACTTGTATAGACTCTTTCGTGTGAATATTGGTACTTAAATGTTGGTCGTTCGTGTATGTATTAAGTACATATTAAAAGAAAAATCGCAACCTAACATCAAACGTCCAAACTTAACCTATATACGCGAGTCCCCACAAGTCTGAGTCCTTACAATTATATGACTTGGGATACATATATATGTATCCAAAGTATACACATATGTATATATATACATTATAAATGACAAATAATATTTTGAAAATAATACACGGGCATTCAAAAAGAAAACAAATGACACGTGTATCGGTAGTATGTACTTACTAAAGTTTCATGGTTTCAAGAGTTTTACTCTTTTCAATTTATATCATAACCTTGAAAACGGTATCTTTTAATCTCGAATTTTTATCTCGGAAAAATCATTTAGAAAAGTATTACTTTGAAAAATGATTTGCCGACTATTCTAAATAATAAATTTTACATTTGTTACTATTTGACATGATATATTTTTTTTACTACTGTTTTAATTTTTGTGTGCTGTTATTTCTCTATTATTTCTCTTCAGAAGAAAATTGGTCTGTGCTTTGAAAAGTAGACAGAATATTTCCCAGATGGACGAGTTAAACTTTATTCTTTAATTCATTGAGCGCAAAATCTCTTTCCAACACAGTAAATTTTCGTTTCCAGCCCAGTTTCTTATACGAGCTGGAAATCTCACTCATTATACGAGAGAGGAAATTGACAAATTGTACACTAATCAATTATATTATCGATGTATCGAAACTGAAGTTAAAAAAAAGATTTTCGGATCAATATAATCTGACTGATTATTTAAAGTGTTCAATTAATTTTTAACATAATAAATTAACACAATTTGTGTAATTTGATTCTGATTCAATCACGAGTTTGGGCACGTGTTTAAAGTCTTTGCAGAAAAGTTAAAAGATATAAAAATTATCCATTCATTCATATAAATCGCGAATCAGTAAACTTAGAATCATTAATAATTTAGCGAATTGTCATTAAAAAAAATAATCGCCCCTGCACGTATACCTGCTAGAAAACAGAAATCGTCCAATGTGACCGCATGTCGAAAATCAAGGTCTTGCTGAGAACTACCTCATCCATGAATTAATTAACGTATATGCTGCATCACACACGGAAACGAGTCATCTGCGACTGTCAGTGAAGCATCGCGCCCTTCGTTTGTACAACAGCTACATTTCCGGATCCTCTCTCTCTCTCTCTCTCTCTCTCTCTCTTACTCACTTACACGATCTCTGTTTAGGAACTACTTGCCGATTTGGTCGAGAAAATGTGGGTTACCTCTAGTCCGTAGATGTAAAAAATAAATGAAAAGTGCCACACGTGGAAAACAATTGAAGTTCGGTTATAATCTGGAACGACAGAGATTCGCGGCCGATAATTGATCTGCACTTTCCTTACCGTTGGTAGGTAATTGTCAACGGCCAATTTTTTCATTTCTTGACCGTTTCCCGTCACTTTTTTTTGGTGGCTTATAAAAGAAATAAATCAATCGTTTTCACCTATACAGAAACGTCAGACAGAAAGGTACCGATTGATTGTATGATTGACGTGAAAAATGACAGAATCGACAGAATCGTCAGAAATGCCAAAAATGACAGGAATGACAGAAATGCTAAAAATGACAGGGAATGACAAAAACGTACAAAATGTCAGAAATGTGACAACCGTCAAAATTCTTAAAAAGTGGCAAAAATTTCAAAAATTAAATATTGAGATAATGACAAAAATTACGAAATTGTCAGTATACTTTCTGAACTGTATAAAACATGTCAGAAACGTCAAAAATGTTAGAACTGTCAAAAAGGTTAGAAACGTCAAAAGTGACAGGTACGTCAAACATGACAGGTACGTTAAAAATGACAGCAACTCATAGGGTATAGTAATTTTTTTTTAGAGTTTTAGAGAAAACACCGTGAAGAAAACGTAGATTTCGTCACTGCTAAAACCGGCGCGCAAAAACCATTGAAAAAAGTTTCCGTATATCTCTTGAAAAAAATATGATTATTGGGTACACGATGTCTCTCAAGTTATAGCAGCGCAAGGTCAGCAGACACGAATGAAACTAGTTGGAAAATTTAAGGCTATTTTAAGGCTAATTAAGTGCCCTAATACGAATTTTAGTGCTCGCA
>JAPYZR010006092.1:0-10073 GCA_030522945.1 Trichopria nigra
CCTGATACGAAAATACTACCAAGTGGTCGATAAATAGTACAAATATCTCGCCATTAAAAATTTAGTGGCCCACTTCAGAAATTTTGAGCCATACACAAAAACCCATCCATTCCTGATGTAAGAAATTGTAAGTAAACGAATGACATATAAAAGTTATACTATATAGTTATGCACATCAGATGTGCATATATATGGACATATAGATATAGTCGATCTAGTGTAGCGCCCTGCGCCGACCACGGACGGAAAAGCCGTTATCACGGTGCAGAAAGTTACCGACAGATGTCGATAGCCGCCACTAAATCAAATAACGATTCGAACCTTCCTTCGATAGCAATATGTCTATGTTTCGAAACTAATATTTTCATTACAAACTTGCGACTTGGGATCGATTAGTTTAATAATAACTTAATAACATATATATGTACATGTATATGTATAAAGAGGTTTAAAACAAAACAAAAAATATGAAATGATATATAATAAATATGTCCTTTATTTCATCAATCACCGTTAAAAAAAATCATCATCACACAACGCACCGTTGGGCAAAATATCGCTAAAATGCACGATCAACATTTATTTATATTTTACGACGATGCATCGCGATGCGAATTTTTTTATTCATTTCTTTATTTTTTTATTTTTTAAGGTGATGCTTCTCGTCGCTGGCGCGCCAATAAAAAGAACCGCTAGACTCGGCTATTCCATTGTTACTCGAGCGTAAATCAATCCCGCGTTTAATATACCGAGCGTTAATGACGCCTTTCGTCCCGCGAATTCTTCCTTTTATTCAATTAGTCGATGATGTATTATTTTTCTCGCCTTCTCGCCATCAGGCACTCGAAAACATTCCCCCATCCCGCCGGCTACACATACGCGCATCTCGAAATGTAAAAAAGAAAAGAAAAGAGAAAAGGACGAGGCCCGCGCTATACGTTCGAACCTTAAAGCTCGCGAAATGGGAGTATGGGGACTTATAACGAGGCTGAAACTAGTAGCGCGAATAAAATTGGAAACGCGACCGAGAGAATAAATCAGTTATATGTATACGTTCGGACTGACGCTCTTAAATGGTTTTCGTCCCGGTGATGGGAAGCGAGAGTGAAAGAGAAAGAGAAAGATTATAGCAAGAAAGAGAAAGAGTGATTGGGAAGGGGGGGCAGAGCGGAAAGGGGGTAGCTCTGGCAGGAGGACCCGAAAAGAGACCAAGAAAACGATTATTTGGACCCCTCGGAATGGTATATGTATATAGGTATATGTATCAAACTTTTGACGGACAATTTAATTCCAGATCGCCCTTGCATTATGCACATCCGCAACGTAAAAGCATCGCGCGTAAAAGATTTGCGAGCCTCCTCTTTGCCACTCTTTCATCCCTTCTCTCTCTCTCTCTCTGTCTGTATCTTGTATATACGTACAAGAATAACCAAAATAATCAAAAACGAGGATAATAAGGAAGAGCATAACGAAAGCGAGCTTATGCCAGTCTGGCTGGCTGGAGTTTTCGGGCATCGAACTTGTTTACCAAACATTCGAGGAGATTTTGTATTTTTTCTTTTCTTTTATTTTTTGTTTTTGTTTTGTTACTTTAAATGGAGAATGGAGAATATTGACGATTAATTTTCTAATTTGACTTGTTTTGCTGTATTTTTATTATCGAACTTGTTCAAGTCCGTGATCCAATTACTTTATCAGATCGTCAATGAAAATCCTATTGTATATAGCTGCTGCGATTATCGCAAGAATTGATTTTTAATGAACGAATGAATTAATGAATGAATGTGATTGGCGGTCCTCGATTGAGATTCGAAAGAGATGCAGATTTGCTCAACTTTCACGAGGCACGTAGTGAATCAATTGCTAATTAAATTATTGAAATTCCACATGCTATATATATATGTATAATTTTAATCCTGACGATGCAATGACCAATAAGGATTGGACATTGTCAAAATGATATCTTCTATGGCTTGATATTTGTTTACGATATAGTCGGACCTTACTTACTGTTGCTCATTTTACGGTAGTATCAGACAAAATTATTGTACTGCGTTCAGGTGTCGAAAGACATTCGACAATTTTCTTCCAAGACGAAGTATTCGATTATTTTCTCAACCTCATTTTTTAAGTTTTATCTGAAAAACGATGGTTCATATGCCACTTTAGTGGGCTTCAATATTTACATACATATTATATAGTGTGAAATGAAACCGATATAATATATATTTGTACAGATCTTGGCTTATCTGAGGGCTTAAAGTAGGCCGGAAATCCAAACTCTGAGAAAGGAAAGAACCATGCATTGAAATGTATAAATTTTAACGAAATTTATCTTTGGGTTTACAAATATATATCTATAAAAGGAATTATTAATTTTTTTTCTTTAATGTATGAAAATATGTTATAATATATATATATATACGTTTGAGCATTTATATTTTATAAGGACATTTGCATGTTTTACTTTTTCCTATCATTTATCATGATACATTTATATAAGCACTGTCCAAGTAAATGTCCGTGTATTTATATAGACAATGCTCAAACATATATGGTGGATATGCTGGTGTATAAATATATTTATATTTTTTGTTCGATCTATTCATGTGACGTTTAAAACATGAAATATTTTTGTTCATTATTTCAATCCTCCGAAATAACAATAAAAAAAAATAAAATTAAAAAAAGAGTTAAGTAATATATAGACAACAATAAAACTTCAAGATTTCACGATCAATAAAAATACATTAAAACAAAATGTTTTTGGAAATCCTTAAAAATTGCCAATATTAAGAAAGTCTCGGGTAATTGATAAAAACTAATCGGTATATGAAATCCTGGCTAAAAAGGAACTCCTTAAAACTTAAGAAGAAGTAGAAGGATGTAATAAAAGACTAATGTCATAGAAGAAATAGACAAAAATGTGAACATCTTAGCACCTTTGCATTATCGTTGAATGAATCTCTAGTCATATTTCTGCAGCGGGTAATTAAGGACCATTTTCAGATGCGTACGCAGCGATTAGCGCGAGCACGGAACTTTTAAACGAGTGCTAATAAATGCGGACCTTTTTACACGGAATGGTTAATTGTCGTTTAAAGGGACAAGATTACCAAGATTTTCGAATGATTTCAAAGAATACGCCAGGATCCAAGAGTGATAAGGAGGACAGACGAAAGTACTTTATATTTATACATGCGGAGCATGCGTATATACATTTTTTGTAATTCATTGCGTTTCGAGATTGCGAAGAAATCTACCGATCTGTTGCGCGAAAGAAAAATCACAGAAAAATCGAATGATCTGTTTATTCCGTGTTTTTATTATGCTTTTTTTCTTTATATTTTGTACGAAATTTACTATTTAATTGCGATGAATTTTACGATCGAGTCTTTTACGTCCGGCCTTTTAGCCTTGACTACGTTAATATTGACAAAACAATGTCACAATGACATTAACTAATCAATGTTATCGGTAAATTTTAATTTGGAAATTTATTATTTAATTGCTCATGATTGTACAACGATAAAGAAATGTTTTCGTCATTCGAATTTTCCATTTAAACAATTGAATTTGTTATTTATATATATCTGGAAAAGCGATGAGATATAAAAAGTAAATCGATGTTTATTTACAATTTCCTTTTAAAATTATACTTTACACTCTATAGTTAGGTAATATACTATTTTTATAGCCGATTATAAATTCCCTTCACTTTAATTTCATTCAATGTCATCATTTTGATGTACTTTTCATTAAGTTTTGTTATTATTATTTTTTTTTTTTTTTTTTTTTTTTTTTGTCACATAATTATTAAATTATTCCAAATTACGTATTATAAGAATAAATTAAAAGCTTATTTTCATATAATATGCAGTTTTTTTTCTTTTTTATTTGGTGATTAAAAATTTAGTATAGAAACTGATCACGATATACGTATATGTCAAATCTATAAACGAGTTTAGTCGATAATTTTGTTCTTTATCTGTTGTGGAAAACTGTACATACATATATAGTATACAGTCAAATATTTTTGGAACGATAGTATACATGCGTATTATATCTGATTGAAAAATGACGAATCATGTTGTTGACCGGACATATAATAGAATTACTAATAAAAATTTTGATTTTTCTTTACGATATATAAACTAGCCCTTGCAATAAACACAAGTTTGTTGTAATCAAATTATAACCAAATTTATTGCAAACGAAAGAAATAAACAGAAAAAAGAAGATTGTAAAATTGTTCGTCGAAAAAATATAATTTAATTTATGTTTCGCCGCGTATGCTCGTCATAATATATAACATTTTGTTACATTCGCGTGTTTCTAGTGCGTTATAACGTGCATCCAAGAAGAGGCTTGTATATAAGTAACCGTATATAAGCGAAGAAGTAAGAAAAAGCATGTTGTTCAAATAAAAGTTTACATTCCCCATAAATCGGCGCTAAAATTCGATATGTTAATGGCGCGCTTCCTTGTGCGTGAAATGAATGTTGCACGTTAAAACGAATTGCCTAATAATATTCGGTGATATTTAACAGAATTTGTATATATATACATCACACACTTATTTCTTCTGGTCTTCTATCGAAGCACAAGATATATTCTTTTACTTCAATTAATATCAAATGTTACAAACATTTACTGAACGCGAATCGTTTAAAAAAAAAAAAAATAATATATATATATATATATATATATTATTTATAAGTGAATAAAAAAATAAATATACTATATATATATATATATAGTATGTGTATGTGTGTGTGTGTGTGTGTGTGTGTGTGTGTGTGTGTGTGTGTGTGTGTGTGTGTGATATAGTATATGTGTCTAATGGAAGACAGTGCAATGCCCAGAGGACCCTGAAAAATCACGACCCACGATCAATTCGATTCTCGAATTTATCTCTTTATTTTATCAAGCCAGATTCGTTAGCACGTCCGTATACATTAAGAATTCCTGGGGCAGCTTTATTCTCTTTTAGAGACTAGTTCCCTTTGCCTAAAATTCATTTTTTATCTTTTTCGTCATAAGGCCATTTTCGACTTCTATAAATACACTACGCAGTTCTTTATTAATACGATTTAATCTGAACTCAAATCAACTTGCGCATTAATTTTAGGGTTTCAAGTAATTTTAAAAACTAATTTAACTGCATACCTACATATATATAGGCTTATATACATATAAAATATATTTGATAAAATTTGAAGAGAAAATTAAAAAAAATTAAAATTAAATTAAACATTTACCACGTCACATTATTGAACATAAAATGCCGGAATTTTTACCTATACTATATTTAATTCATTATAATCTTCAAATTATTTAACAATATTAAAAGAAAAGATTAAATCATATGACGAATTAAAAAAAAATATTATGAAATTTCATAAAAGAACTTTAATTCATTCTTAAACAGTGAAAGTATTACTGCAATAAAAAAAAGACTCGTCGTATATTATTCTCCACGATCCTATACATATATTTACAGTTTTCACTTTTCATCGACTTTCATTTCGTAATATTAGAAAAGTCATATTGTCATAATGACTAGTTAATTATGAATTGGAATGATTTTTTCTTTTTTCTTTTTTTTTTTCAATATATGGCCGACGCGCAGTTCCAGAATTCGAACAAATCTAACACATACTTATTGTATTTCAAATATTCTCCAACTCTATCTGAAAATTATCGCTGTATAATTTAAACAATTTTACAAATAATATATGTCATTTCCGGTCGATATATATACATTAAATAAATTAAAAGAATATAAAGTATATATACATAGCAATCAATAATAAAGGAATGTCGAATTAGAACAAATATATATTGTTGTCAATCTTTTAGCGCGACAATCTCTAAAGATAACAACTGCATCGATATCGACTCTATATACGCGATTTCATGGATTACGCGTAAAGATTATATAAAAACTGATCGCACTTATTCGCTATATAGCCTATTACCGCAATTTACCATCTATATATGATATCGAATACGATTTCCTTTCGTATACATCGTGTATATACGAGATGAAGGACATTTACCACGTCACATTATTGAACATAAAATGCCGGAATTTTTACCTATACGGATCCGTAAAATCATCGGGATTTTTTGTTGTTGTCTCGTCTACTTGGCGACAATACTCGCGCGAGTGAGTAGGTATAATATATACAAAGGAAATAAAAATAGTGGGTGGGAATTATGTGAATCGCGTTCTCCTTATGAGGAGTCAGTCTGTCGAAGCGAAATTCTTGGGGAATTACGTGTCCGCGTGAAAATGATCGCTAACGAAGCGTGCGGAAAAGTATATATCTACGAGAGTCGACTATCAAGGCGCGCGTGATCGCCCTTTCCTCCTCCCCCCTTCGGACTTTTCCAGGTGAAAAATCGAGACAAAATAAAAACGGACAATCGCGTAAGATTATTACGCCTTTTTGCAATCGCGTGCGCTGACCTTGACGATCGATACGGCGTTTGTCATATTCCGCTTTATGTTTTCTAGAGTATACATATATATACGCGTGATGGAGATCGAAATGAAAGTTGACAGCATATATATAGGAACTGAATGAAGCAGCGATGGTTTCAAAAGAAACAATTTTCTAAACAATCGAAAGTACATATATATCATTTAAACAATCGGTTCGCTGAATAATCGAATATGACAAAGTGAAGTCGCGACGCTGCCTGATGCGAGCGCGCATCTTATCTCGAATCTCGCACGGGAATTCCTTCGCGAGCGCGTCTGCGGTATCATTGTGTGGATCAATGTATGTATATGTGTGCATATGTACCTATATGTCAATGTATGTATATATATATATATATATATATATAGGGAAGGAATGGCACTAGCCTCCGACGTGACGCGAATCGACGAGGAGAGGAGCGGAGTGGAGAGGAGGAGGCACTCCCCATTCACCAAATTCCTTCCTTTCATCGGTACCGATTATACCCGGCACTCGGCGGCACTCGGCATACATACATAATATATATATACATATATAGTCTCAGCATCGCGGGCCGACGCCGCGGCTTTTAGATTCCCCGCGGGTCTTATTGTCAGCTCGTTAAAAGGACCCGATTACGCGCCTATTGTATATATATATAAGCTCTTTTTCCCATTCCCTTCGGTCAATCCTTCTATATATATATATACAAGTCTCGAGGAGAGGAGCTCGCGTGGATGCATCCCGCAGGTAACACGAATACTCTTCTTCTATACCGCGGTGCAATAATATATATGCGAACAACACATGTACGGTGGAATGTACATATATAGGAGAGTGGGGTGTCACGTGGAAAAAAAAATAATTTAAAATACTACCCTTCTGCGCGTTGTTTCATTATAACCATGAGAGAATTATACTGGACGAAATTCACACTGGATGGACATGCGTGCGGTACAAGATCAAAAACAAAATTGACAGGCCCTCGGAAGTCATGAATTTATTTGCAGATGGTTCCTACTGGACGCGTACAATGAAATTTTTGAAACTGATGACTTGGGGTGATTGTTAATTTACTTATGAAAAGTCAGGAATAACATTTCTATTTTGAATATTACAATCGAGCCGTGCATGAAATACGTATTTTTTAATTTTTGCAATATATATAAACCATATATACAGCAATCCAATATATTACACATTTTTATATGTGTAATGAAATTCGCGTTATATGTATATATATACATATGAGAGAGAGTTACTCAATCGTTTTCTGTGGTCACATTTTTTCGCGGGTACAATTAAGAAGAAATACAAAACAATACATTGAAAATGTGAATGAAACAATAAAAGCAATTAAAAGATTTATATCCAGGTGTATATACATATGTGTATGTGTGTGTATGTATGTATGTATGTATGTATTACATATGAAGAATTGCCGAAGGCGCGAAACGACAATAGAGTCAGCGTGCGACGCGACGGTATCTTGACGCGAAGTGCTTAGCGAGCCTTGACTCAGATTCTCGGTTTGTCATTGCACATGCGGGTATTTATTTGTAATTGTTCGCACTTACACAATCATCACTTGAACACATCTATATGTATTCCGTATTAGTTTCTTTATATATATATACGTAAGTATATACATAAGACGCAATCGCGAACCCATTTCGCGCATATCTCCGCTTGCATTGTCCATTACATAAATATATATATAGATATATACTATATACACGGCACTTATTGGCATTCGAGAACGGCAACGCACGCGCTATGTATAAACAATTACTTATATATATATATATATATATATATATATATATATCTGCATGGTGGTACTTTTAAATATTTCGTATACCTAAATACCCTTTTTATTATTTTTTTGAATTTGAAATGCTTAAATTTCAAACTCGTATATGTCGGTAAACTTTCCTTTTCTCATATATAGTTTTGTGAAAACATTGTTTGACAAGTGTTTTGGAACACTGTATGTATATTTATATGTGTGTAGCAGGAGTGTACGATTCCAGGAAGACTTGTATCAGAATGCTTTCAAAATGAGAAAGTAGCCAATTAAAACAAAAACAAAAAGTGCGCGTCCAATTGATTCAATTCAAGTACTTGAAACCGTGACATTTGTTCATACTTTACTAATTGGGTATACGGAATTTTATGTATAATACTACGATATATGGCTTATGAGGTTCTTCGAAAATCTCCAGAATTTAACAGATAAAAATTAACGAAAAAGGTAAAAATAGAAAAATATACAAAAAAAAAAGCGAAGGAAAAAGAAGAAAGTTGAAAACGTGGTTGTATAATCCAAATGATGAAGAAAGTAGGAGATTTTTAAGATACGACAATATAGGCATAATTAATATACAAATTGTATTGATAGCGTAACAGATACATAATCTTTACATCACTGTTTTATTTGTTACATACTTGTTACATAGTTGTTACATAATTGTTACACAATTGTCCGAATTGTATATACTTGATGATGGGATATTACAGAGAATATATCATTTTGCCGGGAGCAACCAGTATATACGCATATTATACATTTATTTTTATAATATTGTATATATTATTTTTTTTATTTTTATATAAATTATATTATTTTTCTAATTATTCGTATATACATTTTTATGTAAAAAAAAGTTAAGCGTTCATACGCATACGTGTATATATGTATATAAACGTCAATTGTACACGTATATATAATAAATTCGAGTCGGTGATGTGTGTTTTTACTGCAGCGCCGTATCTATATACCTCTTCCTCCTCGAGACAATGTATACAGCCGCATTATTCATCGTACTTAACGACATCTCAATTTAAGCCGTATATTTGCGCGCGTGCATCGGCCCGCCAGCGCACGCGTGCGTAAATATGGTTTCTCGGATCGCGGACCGCGCGGCTACGTATATCGCTTATATACACGCACCGTACGTGCGTGCGTGTGTGCGACATCGCCGCGGATGCACGTTTTGTAACCCCGCGAGACAGGTGGCTGCGGTGCTGCTGCGGCTGGTGGCTCGTTACGTCATTCACGTGTCGCGATAATTTGTCGTCAATGCACATATATATAGATATATAGAAATATATATATACCTCGTCGACAAAGTATTTGACCCTTCGCCTTCCTTGGGTTCAAATACCGCATGTAAGGAAATCTGCAGTATATACATACACGCATGATGGAAAAATGAGTTTTACTTTTACTATTATAAATATACATATATATACATTGGTATCGCGAATAGACCCCGGTTCAATTCCCGTCGAAGTAGCATTTTTTTAAATTTATATACTTGAAAGTGTTAAAATCATAAAAATGATATAGGTAAAAATAAGCAAAAAAAGAATAAATAATATATCAATACTAATAAATCTTGAAAATTATACATGCATTTTTATGTGTATTTATATATATATATATATATATAAATATATTTTAAATAATATTTAAAAAAATATATATATATATATATATATTGTATATAATTTTATAGAAGGGTGGTTACGAGGACATTTTTTGAAATATAATGGTAGTTATGGGGACATTTGGTACTTACGGGGACTGTCCCTGTAATA
>JAPYZR010006093.1:0-10073 GCA_030522945.1 Trichopria nigra
ATAGGGGATTCCCCGACCTTAAAACGTTGCTTCGCAACGTTTTAATGGACAGTCCTGGAACTATCGGTATGACATAGTTATATATATATATATATGTATTCTATCCCACGTTTATATTCTCAATCTTAACCAAATAACAGATTGATCCTTATTATAACTTGATGTGAATTTTGAATTCACTCACACAAAATGAAAATTCAATCTTACGACAAAATTTCGTAGATAAGATAAGACGTATCAGTGAGAATTCGTAAAATCTTTAATATTACGATTACATTAAAATGAATGTTAGTAGCATACATATGATTTAATAACATTTAATAGGTATGGTTAATGATGACACATATACGCACTCTATATGTGGTAGTATTATTAGCATAAAGTTACACATGGCTAACAAGCTATTAATACTTTAAAGTGTTTTTAATATTTTTTCGTTACAATTATTTCAATCTGGTTATTGTTCATATTATTTGTTCATTTCTTATTAACCTCTATCGAATTTTGTCAAATTTTCTTCATCTTTTATGACATTTCATTAGTTTTTAATTTCCCGATTATTGTATAGCATTTGCTACTTTACAATATTTTCTAATTTTTAACAATTCGGAAAACTTCAATTATACGTTAAAAATTTGATTTTTGAAGGTTTAATCAATTTTTCAACCCATTTCGTCAAACCGTTTGCATTAAGTTTTTGAGCAGTATAGTAAACTCACATAATTTTCTAATTTCTCCACAAATATTGTTGATTTCATTTTAAATTTGAAATCTTTTTTCTGAATGGTTTAATTCAAAATTTTACAGTATATTTTAGCTCTTAATGCTTCTACTGGTTATTTTCATAAATTTCTAATAATACTTTAATAATATTGTTTTGGAATGTTCAATTTTTCAATAATGCCGACACATAAATTATTGACAAAAATTAAGAACACCCTTCAATTCAATAATAATTGTTTATATAATCGTTTATTCAATAATTATTCAATAATAATTGAATAAACGATGAAGAACTACGATAAAAACGAAATGAAATATATATATATATATATATATATATATATATATAACTTTAAGAAACTGAAATAAATTATTCTACGCTTTCGTCAATATTTAATTATTTCTTCATTTTTATGAAATATGAATAAGCATAAAAAGTATAGACAATATAAAAAGAAATGATTTGTGAATGCTAAGTCTCTGAATTATACGAGAAAATTCATGACTCATAAAAAGAAATGAAAATTATACCAAAAGAGAAAAACAACTCCAGGAAAATGAATAATGTAAAGAGTCGAAAAAAATTAATCGATTGATAAGTTCTTAATACAGTCTTTCTGAGTTTACCCCTTAAATCCCGTAATCCATTTAAGTAGTGGTCTCAGTAATGTGCTTAAAAATGTGTACTTTATATAAGAACTCAATCCTTCTATTTTTCTTCAAATCTTATTCTTGTAGACTTGAAGAAATTAAAGGGATTTTTTCAGATAAGTAGATCTTAGTGTGCATTTTTTGTGGATCTGCAATTTTCTTGTCAAAGCTGCAACATTTTATTTGTTGTTATTCGTCTATCTACTTCTAGGGAAATAAACACGGCCACGAAATTGCCTCACACTCTGAAAAATCCGCAAGTCTGCCCTTGTCGGTTAAAGTTTATTGTTACATCTTAAAATATTAATATCGAAACTGAATCCTTACTTTTAACGCGAATCTATTGCTCCTTTGGTAATCGCACAAAATCTAACGTGACGTCGAAGAACTAGCATTATAAGAAGGATTACCTAATTATAGATTTTTAATACAAGAACAGGAATTCGAATGGAAAGTAAATCAAAGACCAAGATCGAGTCGGTGGCGAAAATGAAGAGGAAGTGGAGGCAAGAGTATAATAAGTTGGAGGAGCGGTGGATGTATAAACTTTGCAAGTTCGATGCTCGAAGGGTTCGTTTGAGGAACAAAGACTCTTAGAAGTTTGGCGGACTAGCCAACGGCCAAATCTGCGGTTCCATACGGTCAGTCACTCGGACCGGAAACGCGCTTTACCGATAGAGCGATCGGTGCCGATTTAATTGGTTCGCCGCGCCTGCACGTCCGCTTGACCAGATTAAATTGTGACGGTCGATTGATCAGATCGGCTGATGCGAATTGCGATAGAGCTTCATTCCATTACAGAACTACCAGAGACCACCGAAATTCTCTTTATTTTTTTTTTCGATCGATCTGAGACACGATTTATCTACTTAATCATGTCGAAGATAAGAACGTTATTGATTCGAGAAATCATAACACTGTTGAAATGTCTTCATTTTTTTAAATATCCCATTGGAGAAAAAAAAACAAAACATGAGAATGAAACTTCAAGCATCATTAAAAATATAAGCTGTTAAATAACTATAATTTTAAGTAATTAACTAATTATTTAATCAAAATATGGTTTGTTAAATTTTTAATAATTGATCTGAATTTTCAGGAAAAGTTTCTCGAATTTTCATAAAAAGAATATTCAAAAAAATCAGCATGACTTTATCAAAACACACCACTGGTATTTATCCTCCATTATCACTAAAGCTTGACTACATATTCTAAACGTAAAAAGGTGAATTCCCATCATTATACATTTTATATATTTGGAAATCAATTCATATTCAAACCTTATCGAACTACTGTAAGAATGAATATGATATATATATGAAGACAGACAATTCGATACATAGATAAATGTCCTCGGCTTAAATTCGAGTAAATAAAATTGAAAATCAGTTAAAAAATAATATGTTTATAACACTATATATATGTATAGTATAGTAATACCGCTGCTGGTGGTATAGGTGCCATCAGTCGTCATGGAGATGAGGCATCATGAATCGCGGCATTCCGAGAAGAGAATCGCCGAGAGAAGGACGACTTCGGTTTTGTCGCGGGGGCGTGCCGCGCACCCGGTCGGTTATATACCAGGCAGGGAACTTATCAAGCGAACCGAACTGTTGCGGTGCGGTGCGCGATATTAAATTTCTGGAATTTCGTGGTAATGCGTACACCTATATAGGAACGTTTTTGTCGGAAAATTACACCACGTAGTAAATCGTATTAATTTATCGCGCTTACAATTTGTTCGTACAGCCTTTATACATATAGTTTATGAATTATTTGAAGTATCGTTGATCCGACTTATGCAATAAAACGATAGCACAAATGTTTCAGCGATTGTTTGGTAAATCTTTAAGGTGATTTACGTATATAACGGCAAGAAATAACTTTACAATACAATTTTTATACTAAATTTTAAACTTTGATTATCAATGTAGTAATATTTTACTACATGTATACATATACATACACATATGTATGTATACATACAATAAGTACATATATATATATATATATGTGTGTGTGTGTGAAGCATTCAATAAAAAGTTCAAACACGATATTTTTCAAGAAATATTTTAAACAAACAAAAATCATTTTAAAAATGTTAAAATTTTCATTTGAATGACTGTATCTTTGAAAACATGTCATTTACGAATAAATGGATGATGCATAAAAGTTTACGCTTTAATGAACTTTGCAGCGATATTTTTTTTTTCGAATTTTTGACAAGCATCGTCAAAAATAGACGACAATAATTTTTTCAAATATGTCATGTCCGAAAAATCTGAAAGTTTGACTGAATACTCTTTCAGAGTTCATATAAATATGCCAGATTTTAATAGACAAAGATCAGATTCTAAAGTTATGCCTAATTTTCTTTTTTAATTCTTTAGCTGGTTTACAACATAAAATTAAACATAGCTGTAGAACCTGACCTCTGCATATCCTGAAAATAATTATAAAAGATATTTTAAAATTTCCAACAAAAATTTCACTGCAAAGTTTAAAAAAAAAAATAGCAACGTTGATGCAATTATACATTTTTTCGTAAATCCCATATTTTAAAAAAAAAAACAGCCATTTGAATGGAAATTTTACCACTTTTTAAATTTTATTTCGTCTAAAATACATTTAGAAAGAAATTTTGACAAAAATAGTGTTTAAACCTTTCAATGAGTCTTGAATAATATAAAGTTTTTAATAATATTGAGGAGGGTGAGGCTTTACTATTCGATTTGGTATATGAAGAGTTAAATTGTCACATGATCATAGCAAATGATTGCATGGTTAATGATCTGAATTCTTTGGCAACAAAAGCAGCCCAGAGCACGCAATCGACCAAGTTGTGGACGCCAGCATAGGAATTTTTGTAAATCCAAGCGGGGATTATGAAGTGCATATTCAACGTCTTGGTCTTGAGGTTGTACTTTTAATGTTACTACTTTTACCGAAAATGAACTTCACAGTTTTATTAAAGCTCACATAAATGATAGAATTAAAAATGCAAACTCCAAAGATTAGCGCATCATAAATTGCATATCGGATTCGTAACTCGACTATAGTAAAAAATTCAAACTTGACGCTAAAACCTACAATGTAAAAAGGTCACTATCTACTTCATCAATGATCCTTTTTCAAGAAATGGTAGATAGAGAAATGGTAGATGGTAGAGAAAGTAAAAAATCGATCAATCGATTGAATGGCTTTATTTTACACCTATACAACATTTACAATATCACGAATCGTCGAAATGCACATGACGATAAAGTGATTTTAAATGGCGACGATGAACCTGGCGTCGTTCGCGGGTACTTGATAATCAGCAGAGTAGTCGGCAAAGGTAGATTCTAGAGGAACAACACCAGCCGGATTATCAAGTTGGTACTGAACTTGGGCGATAGGTTTGACTTCAAGTTTCGCGGGTTTAGGTGCGTTCAAGGCAACCTCGAGTTTAGCCGGTGCTACTTGAAGCTTTTGCAGCGGTGCGTATGCGTAAATCGGCCCTCGGAGCGGTTCCACGTTCTCAGCGCGAATTTTAGCAAAGTATTTCATTGCTTCGAGGTCTTGGCGGCTCACATAACGGACGCGCTGGAGGCGCCCGTCGGGAAGCGCCACGAAATATTCGCCTCGATGTTGCTGCTGTTGCTGCTGCTGCTGCTGCGGGCGAGGTTGCTGTTGTTGCTCGTCAATTTCACTCTCGTCTTGGAGCTCATTTTCAGAGTTCACTGCCTCGGCCTGGGCCTGGAAAACAAGTTTACACTTAATTACAATTGTTCAATTATGTCAATGAATTTAGTTTGAGACAATTCCCATGCACTGCGATTATTAGCTTTCAGGTAGATATAACTGAACTATCTTTTAAATTTATAGAAATATATAATTCAGTCATTTTATTAGAATTTAAAAAAAATTCATATAAAGTTGACCAGCAAATACAAGATGAAATCTAGTCAGGAACAAAATGCACATACTTCAGTTTCGGAAATGCCTCGTACAGTTGAAGCCTCGTCATCGGTTTGCGGTCTGAAACTACCAGGTGGCCCGTACTGGTTATCAGGAGCTCCGTATTGTTGGGGAGGAACAGCCGGATATTGTTGTTGCTGTGGCGCTCCGTACTGTTGCTGCGGTGCCGCGAATTGCTGCCTCACAGGAGCAGGGGCAATGTTTGCGGGATTTTTGTACTGTTGCTCAGGTGCTCCGTATTGCTGCTGAGGAGCGCCGTACTGCTGCTGAGGAGGCGCGGGTGGTACGTATTGTTGCTGAGCCGATGCAGGTGGTCCGTACTGCTGTTTAGGTGGTCCATACGAATTATCGACTTGTTGTTTTTGCGGAAGATTGAAAGCTGGTCCATCAGGTTTATATCCGGAAGGTGGATAGGGAGCGGCAGGGAATGTAGTTTCTTCCTGTTGTTGAGCAAAGTAATACTGCTTCCTCTCTTGCTGCGATTGGCGGTAACTCGGCGGCTCCGCAACGGCCACCGCGATCACCAATGCGAAACTCAGAAATACCTATATTGTTATAATCACAAAAGTAATAGCCATTAATTTTATCCATTAACAAATTCGTATGCATATAGTTGTTCTATAAATATTATGTATCGTATTTTTAAAAATGTCGAAGAATTCAAATGCATATATATTTTGTTATATATGCTTATATATTTGATGAACAAACTTCAATCTCAATTCAATCAACGACATAATTATCATTTATATAATTTTTTTCTTATCAAACAAAAATGTATATTCTAATTACTGAATATCCAAAACTCAAACAGACGCTTTCTTAGTTCCGTTATAAAACTTATTTCTTATCGAGCGTATTCTACCTTCATATTCGTAGTGATTGGCTGATTGTCTTCGAGCTACTGATATCTCAAGACAGTTGGCGGCCCATTTTATATACAATGGTAAGCGCGCGTATTGCATTTTTAACGTTCATACGTTGTACGATGCTTCTCCGATGACATTGGCCTCTTAAAAAGTGATGAATCCGATGCGATTGTAAAATTAACATTGTGCCATCGGCTGATATCACCTTCGCCACGCCATCGCTGACAATGTTCGTTGACCTTCAGCTTCCAATTCAGAAAAGAGACGATTCGCTGGAGGGATGTCTTTGCGCGATCGTTCAGTTTCAGTCTGTATCTCGGCACTGTCAGTTTCGAGTAATCCGCCGTAGGTTCGTTTTCTTAATCACATAACAAGCTAAGAGCAATTACTTTTATGATCATCATTCATCAAGTTGATGCCAATATAATATAACAAAAAGTATGTGAAAATACGTTTTTGTAATTTGATTTCTAAACATTACTCGAAATAGAACGATCTTATTTTGAAAATAACATGTTCATGTTGTTGGGTATATAATATACTTACTGTATAAATAATACTTACTTTGAGAATAATTTTGAAGAGAACATTATTCCACTTCTTATTCTTGAGAAAACTATTCTCGATCTCTCCTTGATCGATGAATGATGATTTACTCTTAAAAACGTCCAGTTTCAGTCTTCGAAAAGCACTTGAACAATTCAACCACCACTTTTTATTGCCAATAAGAGTTCGGAGAATATTTTACTAAATTTGAAGAATGTAGGGTAATATCGTAAAGGAACAGTGGAGTACAAGCAAAATTGATATAGGCATGTATGTACGTGTGTATAAATGTATACACATAAGAGTCCCCATGGCATGTAAAATATTACAAGTTTTAAGTGGGCCAAATTAATTTTGATATTAAGTAGGCGAGGATGGGATTTATGTTTTCTGTTTACGACGTTATATTTTGTTTCCCCATAGAATGAAAAAAAAAACCTTTGCCTACATCGCCGTACAAAAAATATTTAAAATATAACCTATTTTTATATGACTTTATCTTATAAATTATTATATTCGATTTCCTCAAGTTTCTTAGCGTATTTTGTCAAATCACTTCAAGAATAAAAAGCGGAATAGATGTAGTTTCTTTCAATAGATACTCCCATCACATATTCCCTTTATTATTCTTGCTCTATTTTGAAGACTTTACTACAAGTAATATTTCAATATACACATTTCATTCTGTATAAACAATTAATTTAAACTATATAAATATATCAAATTAAAAAAAAATGTTAACTGAATTAAATAAAAATTTAATCCAAATACTAGGAATCCTGCGCACATATATAATATGACGTCATAATAAAAGCGACACATCACGGCGCTATTCACAAAAACGAATTAAACTGAATTATCTATGACAATTACTCGATTGCAATTCCGGACGAATCGCTTGCGTTATGCAGTCGATTACGTAGATTTAATTTTAACTCCCGCGGTAGACAGTAACAGTCATAACATAATCAGTCCTCGACGTCATTTCGATCGCTTCTTCATTCCCGACGCGTCCCGCCGTATACTACGCGCACGACATTTTCAGCTTAATAATTTCACATGTTCTCAATATGATCAGCATCCAGAAAAGCATCCCATTGTTATCGTGTTATTACTCATTCAAAAAACGATTCTTGTCTTAATAACCTGTTTAACTTGTTTTAATCAGGGGAAAGATTAAATTAGAAATATGAAATAATATAAAATGTTTTATAATCATATTCCGTTATTGTATACAACCCATCAAAACGAGATTGCATTCACTTAAAATGTTGATTAATACATTTTACTTAAAGTAGTTTATTATATTGGTACGTTTGCAAAACTTTAGTTTTTGACTTATATACATCAGTTATATTAATATAATTCAAAATTATGTCGAATGAATTAGGTTTAGTATTGATAAAAGTTACTAGAAATGAAACACTGCTGCATGACGCCATCACACTTTCCTAACATCGAAATTATTAATATTCAAAATTTAAACGAAATTATCTAAAGTGTTACAAGCAGTCGTCAAATCATTTTTTATTAAAACACTTAATGACTTTGTTATTTGTGAATTAAAAATGTGAAAATATTTACATAATATGATTTACTCATAATTATTTTATGAATATTTTCTTTTTTTTAAGTCTGACTTTTATAGATTATTAAATTGTGCATTTATTTTTTTCATGTATTCTTTTTTATTGAATCTACATTCTTTTGAATTTGGTCAGACTTATATATTATTTCTGTATAAAATATTTTACTGATTTTTTACCCTGGTAGACAATTTAACAAGGCCTTGCCATGGCCACGGCTCCAGAAGAGCTCTAATTTTTCGTCCAGAGTAAAATAAACTGTTCTATTTTTTATTATCTTATAGATTTTCATCCTTTATTTTCATAAATTTACTTACATTTGTCGATTTTTGCTATTAAATGTAAATCGACCCAAATTTTTGTCAATTTTGATGATCCAATAATGCGTATATCTTATATTTTGTATTATATCCATAATTTTATCTCTCTTTTCACAGCAAACAATTTTAAATATAGCATAATGCGTAAATTAACAATGCATAATAATAACTCAAACTCATAAGCTAAAACATGATTGAAAAAATCGTTTTCCAAATTGATTTTTGTACTTTTTTCTTAGAAATAAGGACACATTCAATATACAAAAACCTTGTTCTTCTGTCAGGTTTAATCGTGTATTTTATTCAAAGGGCAATTGAAAAAATTCCCAATTAGTGAACTGATTAATAAACATCTTTGAACAGATTTCAAAACATTCACGAGAATGTTTCATTCTAAAACATAAATTCTGACACATTCCATTAAATCTGACTAATATATACATAAAAGAAAGAAAGTTAATAAGAGATATATTAATTGACGTTAACAAATTCAATTCAATTCATTAGGAAACTCTGATTGAACCAGAATGATTAAAGAGAGACCCATATTAGTATCATGTCAAAACGTGCTTAGCTTTTCCAAAATGGTGATTAGTATAATATAATTAATGGAAAATATATATTCCGTTAGCTTTTAGTATATGATGAAGGTACTCGTACTTGCTTACTACACATTAATTTACATTGTTATAATACACAGTGATGTGTCGTCGCGCGCTAATAATCTATAAAATAGTTCACCAGTATAAAAGCGTCTCATTATTTTGCATCCATATATAGCGGGACGCACCAAACGCACATAAAACAGATCGACGTTCGGTGCTCGAGATAATCGAATTTTGGGAAAATCCGCCATCCGCCGGATGAATTGTTTCCCGAATTCGAAAAGCATATAATGCGCAATTTCTCGTGATTTCAAACCGAGAGCAAAGTGTCGAGCGGCAAAGCGCGAATAGTTTCTTCCGGTCTGGCGCACGAGAAGTTTGTGGTGGTGAAAGGTGAAATATCCAGACTTGCTTGGAAATTTAACAGAAATTCACCCGGAGAAATTCGGTACGGTTCGTACCGCGAACCGGGATCATGGATAGGGGTGGCGATAACGGAGAGAGATCGACGGTAGGATGGGGAGGACAGAGAGAGGGAGAGAGAGAGAGAGAGAGAGGTTTCGGTAAAGCAAATTATTCACACTCAAATGACTCCATTTCAATATCGGGCCAAGCCGAGGGACAAAAGAAGGGCGAGATGCCTGTCTCCCTTTTGCGTTTGCATTTGCCATACTGGTGATGCCTCTGTCTGCAAGCCTCCAGGCTTAGTTTTCTCTCGCTCTCTCCCTTTCTGGTTTTTGCCCATGCCATCCCTATCTTTTCCTGTCTCCCCCCCCCCCCCCACGCGTCCCCTCTTCCCTTGGTATTTTTTAT
>JAPYZR010006094.1:0-10072 GCA_030522945.1 Trichopria nigra
ATAGATTTCCACCAAAAAATTCCCAAAATCGAAGAATCGGAAAAATGTTTGTTGGTAAATTCAATACTTCGCCCGCCTTGCGTCAGGCGAAGTAATTAACCTATGAACAT
This sequence comes from Trichopria nigra, assembly GCA_030522945.1. Classification (NCBI taxonomy): domain Eukaryota; kingdom Metazoa; phylum Arthropoda; class Insecta; order Hymenoptera; family Diapriidae; genus Trichopria; species Trichopria nigra. The sequence goes on from JAPYZR010006094.1 coordinate 111, forward strand.
GAATACATAATGTTACAATGAGAAGAAAATTATCACTAAATGACATTAATGTTCGGGATTGTTTATGTTGAAGTTGAAAAGTTATTCAAATGACAAATCCTTTATTACTTCGACCCAAACCGTAGGTTGGATCCATATATTAAATTTGTTCAGTGGAAAAAATCTTTTTTTCAACAAATGACCATGCATCATAATGGACCTAAAAATGAAATAAAAAATTTTTTTTTCGCGGTGTAACTCACGAACATATAACAAAAACGTGCGTGGTATAGTTGTAAGTTGGCTCAACGTGAATATATGATTAGTTTTTGGGATATATCCATATTAAAATTGCAGGAAAGGCCGAAAAATATTATCACAAAAAATGTTAAACACGCATAACTTTATCAATTTAGTATAAAAAATTGATTCTTATTTCCAGTCATCTATACATATATTCTGTTTCCCATTAAAAAAGTGTATAATAAGTATATTATCTATTTATTAAAATTGACAAAAATGAAAAAATAAAACACTCGCAACTATTGTCGCAATTTATCGCAAAGTCGAAACTTGTCAAGGGCAGTCATGCCCGTATAGAAATAAAAAAAAAAAAAAAAAGAAAATGAAAAAACAAAATAAAATAAAAAAATTTGTTAAACAAATATAATGAATGAGAGAGTAGAAAGAGCAAATAACTCAAAAAACGTAATGAATATATATGTAGAGTGTATTAAACTGTTTTCGGTTCAAGTTTTTTTTCTTATTTTTATTTTATAAATTGTTGTAGAAATGCTTATTGGTATTAAAACTATTAAAATATACGAATAGAAATACTTTTTAAATAACTAATACAGTCATATTGATATGTTAGTTTATTTACTCTGATGACATTTAAAATTTATACGAAATAGATAAATTCTGAAACTTGCCAATAAAATGAGCAGGTATTATGATTCACATTAAGTTCCCGCCTTAATTTTCACTTGTGTAATTAATCGCTTCGCTCAAACTCACGCAATCTTTGATACGTCAAAGATGTGAAATACGCGGTAAGAGTAACAGCCCGTAAAGAAAACCTTTATGCTGATGACATTGTAAAACGCTGGTACGATAAAGGGCATAATTTAGGTATTATTGAGCAACATAATATAAGAATTACATTGTCTATTGATTTCTTTCCTACTAATGAGATTGCAATGATGATGTGCGTTTATCAAATTTTGCCTTGTCGCCAGTTTTATTGGTAAAACGCGTTTTCTGGTATATTCAATAATATTAGCAATTAATTATTATATATTGATGATCTTGTACCTTTACTAATTCACTGCATATAATGAGAACAAATATGATTTTTCCATTTCGCGATGCAGTACTTTAGCGAGAACACCACGCCACCTAGCGTCAACAAGACGTGTTACGCTTCCGAATATGGCAATAACATTTTATATTTAGTATTAAATATACGTTATTTTAATGTTTTGTTATAAATTTTAATGTAATACAACTTTATAATTCCATTTATTTATAATGTAGTTCTATATATATATATATACTAATCCAATTCAGAGTGTGTATATATAGTTGAATTTTAAGCGGAACAAAGTTTTTGAATGGTTTTGGAAAATTGTGAACACCTTAGAACAATATTTTCATAATATTACCTATTAATTGTGGGCCAATTTTAGGGGTGACAATTGTTTGAAAATAAAAAAAAAAAGATATTTTAAATGCTTACAAATATCATTTAAAATATCTTTAAATGCTATAAACACATTCACATATAGTGTGCAAAATATAGAATTTAAAAATGTTCTTAAAATCGCACTTTATTAAAGGGATTTAAAACCCTAATATATAGATAATGCGTTTTCAAAATACTTTCTAAACTTTTATTTTTGGTCATATATATATTTAACCTACGTGAACTACAAAATATTATCGAAATATTTAAAAATCTGTAATCAACTGCATATTTAAACCTTTTTAGAAAATCTATTGATGCGGAAAACAACATTTTGCGTTCCGTTTCCGATGGTGCACAATATACAGTATACGTATATATATGCATGGTATGCGTTTATACATATATGTACATGCATTTATTGTCGATGCACTCCTCTTCATAATCCATATAGGACATAGGGAGAGGGAAATGAACAGTTATTACCGTTGCGCTTTCAGCGCAAGCACGATGACTCTATTGTCTCACACCATCATACTCGTTACGAAAAGTCGCACTTCTACCCCTTGGTTTATAATACATTAATATTTCTTAGAAAATTAATAATAAAAATATAGAAACGCTTAGGAAAACACTGTACCAAAAGAAGCAATCAAAATCGCCTGGTATACGGCGCAGTATTGATAAGTAGATAAAATACTCCTCGTTTAAGAATTAAGGAAACGCGATAAGCACCGGCTAAGGACATCGGGCACGAGATCGCAGGAGAGGAGGACCGAAATTAAGACAAATTGGGTGATTGCCATCGCATGAAATTAGTCTGCTGGCCACCGGATCGACCCGGTAGTAACTAATGTCCAGCACAGTGTCGCCTCACGCGAATTTAACATTAAGGTGCCTAATGCTAGTTTACGTTTAAAATCTTTAATCTAGCGACAGTAGTAAGTCACTTCGGCCGTTTTCTGCTTCGAACGCCCGCCCGAGTTTCCGTAAACATTTATGTTGATATATAGACCTTCATTTTTGTGAAGCAGTTTCATTAAAACTTGCAGATTTTTTAAATGAAAATTTCAACTTTTTCTTAATATTTACACTAAAATGTAATTTGGAAAAATTACTGTCACTAGAGTATTAAATAAAATTGATTAACAGTTTTTGCTGTCTTCCGTTTTGGGAAACCTGGATTATTTCTATCTTGACTAAGAGAGTATAGTAATCACTGCGTCAACGTCAATAATTACTTCCTTCCCATCTACGTTAACTACGATGGATACCGGACATTTCGGCATGTTACGTAACATCCGTAAATTACGTGCAACTTTTGTCGGCTAAACAAAAAACTTTCAGAGTCCAAGCATTCACTGATTATCACGCAACTAGAGATTCCGGCGTAAATGTTAATTGTGCACTTTATAGAAGAGCTACGCCCTTTGGCACCTACTATATACATCTTCAAAAATAAGCAAAAATGACAATTCCACAACTCCCATGCAAATAACATGATAGCAAAGCAAATAATTACATCGAAGCCGAAAAGTTTCACCCCGATTGGATTTAAGCCTTAGATCCAATTTAAAATTCGTAAGAGTGACGCTCGCGGCTGTTTCGAGCACCGGTACAATGCTAGCCTATACGGATCAACGTCGCCAGTTTAAAGGAAGGGTTTGAAAGCCCCCCGAACTCTGTTCTGTTTACCCACGATGCGTTTGTCGCATTAAGAACGCATTAGCGTCAAGTCCATACTGGCTTAATTGATTGGCGCGATATGAGCTGTAAAACACGCGGGGTGCGCAACGACTGGCGGACAGGGCGTGCGTGCGAACGCAAGTGGAACGCCTTATAGCATTAAATGACCTCGGGGATACTGATGACCCGGTTGACAGTCTCAACTACATTAAAGATATGCCGACATTTCCTATATAGGATCACCTTTGAACGAGATTTTTAAGATGCTTAGAGTAATCAAATCTCTGATCGTGGATCTTCGTAAATATGTCTCCAATTTGATACGCATTAAATATACACATCCTTCTCAAATTTCATAATAAAAAACAATTAATTATGTAATTTCATATTAGTATTAAAACTTAGTTCATATCACTCATTCGAAAATATTAGTCCTATTAATAAGTTTTTGTCGGACTAAGTTTACAACTTAGACTAATTTCATGTTGACAGCATCTTATAAGCTTGACAATAATGGTGTTATGTCACCGAAACGTAGCGACACACATTATTTATTTATTTATATTTGACTAAGCTCGCCGACAGAAACTTATCAATAGGACTAGTAATTTCATATTATTTACCTAATGTGAAGAATGGTTAATTCCGATAACTATTTTTTACTTCATCATCGCATAAGTTTAGTATATGAATTAGTATATTTTTCTTCCCCTTTCAACTTTATGTAAAAGAGTTATGTAAAACTTTAAAGCTTCGAATGCTTTGCTGCAGCAAAATTACTGTACTGAACTTTGGGCTGCGGCGACTCCATTTCAGCATATATATATATATATATATATATATATGCATACTGGGTTTTGAACATAGCGATCTAACTTTGAGCCATGAGAATGTGACACAATTGAATTTAGATGTGCACCAAATTTTAGACTAGAAAATATATTCTTCCTCCAGTTGAACTAATGTTCATGGCAGTAATATTATCATTCGTTCGCCGACTTGGTCATCCCAACTATTAATCCAACATATTTGAAGATTTAGGTCATATTGTTACGGTCGAAATCGATGGAAAATGCTTTTTGATGTTTCGACTGTGATGATATAGTCTTCTTTACAACATATTTTTCAATTTAATTATTACATGAAAATGATTGATTATACCCTTCTATATAATTGTAGGCATTGGGATGATGTGATGGATAATCCATTATCACGATAGATGAAATCTCAATCTTGAGAGATATATTTTCAAATTCACAAGGTTATCCAAGCAAAGCACTATAGCCCATTGTGAAAGTTGGATGTAGAAATGATCTATCAATATAGGTTTATATATTTTAGTTCTTAATGACACGAGTTATAATATGTTCGTTAATGGTTATTAATTCATTCTCTTTATTAATGAGATAAACATACAGGCAAAAACAAAAATACGCCCTATGATCGATTAATCTCAACATCTGATCTGACAGCTACCTGCCACTTTTGTAATTCATATAAGAAAGGATACACGTAAACACAATGGACATGTGTCTCTTATTTATGTATCTTATCTATCCAGATCTTATTCCCGAGTACTTTTCTTTATGCAGCCTGATTATGTACCAGGCCCTGATCAAGCTCCAGCACGATTCCCTCATCAGGCTCGCCTGACATTCCCCCTATCAGACCCTAGCCATACTTTTGTATTGAATCCAAAACACATGCGCCTGAGTTTATCCTGATCAAGTCCTACTGAGACTCCTAGAAATGAAGCCTTAGAAAGATTATAGCAAGGCGGTCTAATTATAGGTACGCCAAGTATGCCTAAATTTACTATGAACAGCCCTTTACTGACTCTATCATAACAGATTTAACTGATCAGGGCGCCTGACCACCCAGTCAACCAATGTAACATTTATGTAAGAAATAACCACTAAATATTTGTGACATAATTCTTACTTGTTGCGTTTGCTGGACATGCACTGACTGCAGACGATATGGTGTACTTTGAGTGCAGTCGACATTACTGCCTCGAAGAGCACATCAGCAGGCCAGATTATCAGGCCCTGATCATATCTTTTTTGAAAAAAAAATCCTTCACAATATCAGGACAGGAGCAGGCACATGGTCAGGTCCTGATTAGAGTACGTGTCCGAGCCTAGTTTCTTTTCAGGTTACCCGGTCCAGGACATTATTCCAGCCTGAATAAATGTCTAATCAGATTGTATTATATCGAATTCATTTCCACTTCAGATGTGATCTTGTTTCCGATTTGTAACGAAATTTGTAAGAGCAAATAATTGAAAAGGTTGATTTTATCCGAGCGCAGAGTTCTTCGAATAAATGTGTAATAAAAATTCAACAAAAAAGTAGTAAAATATAAAGTGTGCATTTCTCGTTCATACCGCACGTAAAATCAAGAAGGAAGAAGCTTGGTAAAAAGAAAGAGGAGAAAGGAAAAGTAAAGAAAAAAAGGATGAAAGAGGGGTGATTCGTGTCAGACGGTCGTTGCAGACTGGTTGGACTAGCTTCGGGGTCAGTTTATCGCAAACAAATGGGTTACGCTTGTTCGACGCCGTATTTCACCAGAATTTATTGTTTATAATTCCGCCGTGCGGATGATATAGAGCCGCGTTTGTCCCGTGTAGCGTTAATGTCGTTAATAGTCCTGCACCGGTTCGACTACCATCTCATTGCCTCTCGTATGCATCTGAGGTCTTCTATTTGCTGCTGTTGATTTGACACAACGTTCCCGGCTACCTAAACTTTTGCGTTTTCGATTTTATACTTTTAAAAAATCAACATCCATCATTGTATATTCTCTGATTAATTCCATTTTAACCAACGAATTTTTATGCTTTTAACATTTTTATGGCTACAGACTATTTTTTAATACTTAAATGGGCAAACTGAAATACATTAGAAAAAGTCCATATCCGAACCCATTTCGATAGATAAATTAATCTTGTTCAGATTTTGAATTTTATTATTTAGTTTATAGCTGTCAATTTGTCTGAAAATGTCTAAGATTTAGCCTTATTTTAGATAAATTATATAGATCTAGGCAAATTTATAAATTTTCGAAAAAAAATCGTGAAAAGCTTATTTTTTCGGCCTCAAAACTGGATATCTGTTTTGTTATATATGTTTTATTTTATGTATCAATAAATTATGTTTAATACATAATAAATTGTTACTAAATTTTCACTTTATGCCTATTTCATCGGCGAGCGTCGGATAGAAAACAATACAAAAACAATAGTTTTCCAATAAGTTTGCTTTAATTCCTTATATTATTTTCGTGTGCCCTATAAAATTTGTTCATACAGGTATCAATTTCTGTGTGTCCAAAGCATTTATTCAGACATGCATGTGCCTGAATAATCCGCGTGAGGAGCCAGCAGACAATTTTGTATAAATATCGTTTTTGTTTGATAACGCCTTAAAAAATGTTCTTCGAAATTGTTTAAACGTTTAAATTGTTTGTAATGATGATAGACGGAATGTTCCACATTTTTAAATTGCTAACATATCTCAGCAGCTACTCTCGGTTTAAACATATGTCTATCAATAATACATGCGGAATGACTGACATGGACGTACACTGGATGTCCAATATAGGGATACAAAGAATCCGACGACATGATGTACACCTGCTATTTGTCCCATATTGCGAAACTTTTTCAAATTTTTCAAGTTTACTTTACCTTAATATTTGTAGCTCTTCAATGGTAGTTTTGGTCTTATTAATATAGTCATAACAACGAATAGTTACAGTAGGCAGTCAGGTAATTACTGAACACAAAGTCGAAAAAAAATGTACACGTAAAAATAAAAAAAAAAAATAAAAAATCGGTACCTTATATATTTAAAATATGTATTAACCTCCAGTTTCGTCCTTTTTACTTGATGTCAATCAAAATTATTTAATATCAATTTTCAATAAATTTTAATTTTAATAATTATATCAATGTATATATAATATGTTTAGAGGCGCTTTAATAAAGTATACATTAAAGTATTTATTAGATTTTATTAAATTCTTTGTAGTATGAGATGGTGATAACACGCTACACCCAAATTGTCAATTGTCGGCTACTTTAGTTTGTTCAAGGTGCACTCGTGAAAACCAGTTTGTGAAACGGATGTACGTCCTTTTTCGTAATTGTCAGTTTCCTGTGAGGTAACAATTATTTTCTTATTACCTCTCTAGATATCCCCGAAATATTTATATAATATGAATATTTAAATACTTATTATACACTTTAAATTCCACATTCTGCCCGATCTTAGTTATTATCGATCAGTCTTCAACATTCATAAAAAATAATAAAATAATTTAAAAATAAGAAGATAATAATAAAATTCTAGTAAATATATAATATACATTTGAGCCTGAATAAATGCGTGCAATACTTTTAATTATGTATATAGATTTACATTATACGATATAATTCTTTGTGTTTATATTTTAATGAATATTTATGAATAAAATATCATAAATTTGTTAGAATAGAAAATACTAAATACCATTCACATTTAATTCGGCAATACTATATACATTAAACAGTTTTCATTTTTTAATAATTTAAAGCAACTATTATTACACGTTAACAAATAAATATTAAGACTATTGTATGACACAGCTGCGATCGATTTCACTCACCAATCCAGATGATGATTATACCAAAAAAAAAAATCTAATTCTTTCTTTAATAAAGAAGTTTATAATGTATAGTCAGATTATTACCAATTTATTATTGTCTCAATCATTTACCGTTTTTGCACATATGACTTGAATTTTTGATTCATCATAATTTCGTAAGTATCATTAAAAATAAACATCCACGAATATGTGATGCAATCAACGTGATAAATGCGGCGTATTACACACTACAGTGTTACTACTTTGTATATATATAAAGGATATTTCGTGTTATTCAAATTATAGACATCATGCGAAATAGAGCGGAAGATATTTCGAAAGAATTGGATAGTTTAAAATCTATGTATATACTTGTTCGTAATTTATTAATCACCACCGACGGCCTGAGAAAAAGTCCAATGTGATAATGCAACGGCATGGAGCGAAATTAATGATACGATATAGAAGACGGAGTAACGGAACGCCATTCTCAGTTAAGAAGTACATTAAAGATAATTTACTAAGTACGTACGAGTATTTACCTTAATACACTCTACTTCTGTTTTCGAAGTAAACTGTATCAGTTCACAAACACTGCAATTAATTGCAGCTATTTTTAAAAATTATTAATTTATTTCTGTACCGACGCAACTCCTTATTCGAATGATATATAAAATTGCATCATTTATTTAGAACTTAAGTGAATTTCGTAGAGCATAAAATTTCGAATTTTGTTTCGGACTATGAATATTTGCTTTAAGACTTCTAAATTTATTTCTTATATGATAACATTTCGTTTAAAGAAATCCTTTCTTAAAACCTTAAAGAATGTTTTCGAGTTTCGGAGGGAGTGAATATAGGTCAACGTATCGCACAGGTGCCGTTTATAAACTTACTTGCATTAAGTGAACCTTTTGAAGAAAGTGACATATGACTCAGTTAAAAAAGAGAAATGACATCGTTTTATTATTCTTTAATTTCAATGTCCAATCATTAAATTTACAATACGGCATTAATGCTCAAGCTTCGACAAGTGCTGCTGTAGTTTCATTTGTATATGCCATATTGCCGCTTTTATAATGTTGTCTGTTTATTGTTGCTTCTTTAAACTTAGTTTTAAATTTGTTTAGTACACTTTAAACGGGCAATTAAGGTATTTGAATAATTTTTTATTTTTTGTAAAAATTTATCACCCGAAAGTCCACTTGGTTCTCTCATGACATATATATGTATATTTAAATTTTTTTGTGTACTTTGACACTACCTAATAATGCCAATTAGATATAAATACATATTCACGGATCGATGACACCACACAAGATGAAACGCGATTTTTTTGTTTTCGTTACGAAAAATTAAATGACCGTGCATGTTGTCAAGTGTGAGTGCGCCCGCAACGTATATATAAATCAACATTTGAATTACGTATGTTTTACCGGAAATTACATCATATATAGGTTTAAAACTATTTTTCGTCGTTAAAATCAGTATACATATTTTTCATGTGCGGCCGATATATATGTTTAGCAAGATGTTTTACTTTTACAATGTACTTAGTAATAATGAAAAATTCTACTATTCAGAATAAAATGCGCATTATCACGATCTTTATTATAATATATAATGACCAAGTAAGGCATGAAAGAGAATACGACTAAAGAAGCTACGATTAATGTTATAGAATGCCGACAAATTTTTGCAATCACAGATTATATAACAAATGAAAATTATAATATAAGCCTCGTCAAGCTAATTCTTGTGTATGATTTACTTCATTGCGTTGTTGCTTACTTCAAATTTAGTTTTAAGTTATTACTTCGACCCGCACCGTAGGTAGGCACGAAGTATTGAATTTGGTCACGTTTCGATTTTTGAATTTCTTACTTACAGAATTTTTTATAAGAAAAGTACCCATACGAATTTAGATTTCAATAACTCATTTTGTTCGTTAGTTCTTCAGCTGTATCCTCATATTTTTTATTTTAC
>JAPYZR010006095.1:0-34945 GCA_030522945.1 Trichopria nigra
CTTCCCGACGAACAAAAAGAATACTTTTATCGATTAGAAAAATTCAATCAATAACGAAAAGAGGAGAGGTTGGCCTTTTTCGTTCTCGGTCAGATTTTTTCGAAATAAACGAATTTTGAATACGACAACTGCGAGTTTTATTTGTGTGTGTCAATAACAGTCATGTAGAGATAAAAAGACAGCTACAAAAATCATATGAACTCTCTCATTTTAAGATCGATTAGATCTGATATATCAAATCTTTGTGTAATAGAAGTGTCTACTTAATGACTGGTTGGTACAGTTGGTCGAATCACAATGGATAGACTTTGGATTTGTAGTTAAAAAAAAAAATTGATAAACGGTCTATACTATACATTTACGAAATGTGAAACTATAGCATTTTGCGAAATCGGAAAACATTAAAAATCTTGTCTACTCACAATGTACCGCGAAGCAGATTGAAGGTATAGTCGTAATAACTGCTTCGACCTGGACCTTCCAGGATCAGTGCACATTCTTCGACATTATTGCCATAAATGTCTACTGGCTGGTACTGCAACGCGTGATTCCCAGCAATATATAGTAACAGTATTATAAATGACTGGGTCATTTTTACATTCATATGCCTAGAAATTAATTTAAAAGCACATATTATCAATTGTTATAAATAAAAAGTTTATTAATATTTTATTGTTTTTGTTATTGTTATTATTATCATTATTATTATAATTATCTGTTGGACTTAATTATATTTCTTAATTATTTAATACAAGATGTAGCATAATTTAATCAATTTTCATTTCACTGCAAGACTTATCTTACAATTTACATCTTGGGGGATTTTTTTCCATACGTTTCTTACCAAAACTGCATTAGAATTCAGATGTAATTCATTAAGTTCCAAATCTATGTATACGTTCTATATACATATGTTCCTTCTTACTCGTAAATGTAGACATAGTGGCAGAAATTTTAATAATTTTTGTTATTAGGTACCATACATAGTTCCAAAATAACACTTGGACGTCCGCAATGAACGTTCACATTTGATTTTACTGAACATTCGAATTTTGTCCAGCATATTGAAATACAATGGATAGTCCATGATCAATTGGATGTACTTTGGACGAAATTTGGAATATAAATGGACATAAATTGGTCGAATAGTAAACGTTACTGGATGGACAAATATATAAGAATAATGGATGAATAACCTGAAATTACAGTTATGATAAAGCTACTTTCAAATTTTCCCAACAATGGACAATTTTTGGATTAACAATCGACATCGAAGGAACGAATGTTGGACAAACAAACTCATCTTGTGCGAAACTTGAATAAGTATACCGGACAAACCTTAGATCCATGCTTGTGGGGATGAGGGGAACCGTTAAAATAAAGAGAGTAATCATCATATTATTTAATTCTAAAAATTAAAATAATGGGAGTCCTACTTTATACAAACATGATTTTTTTTTTAAATACGGTTGTTTTGAGCTTCATCTCATTATAAAAACCGAATGTCGATATTGAACACTATTAGGGGCACTACCCTCACAGAAAAAAATATGTTCGGTGTCCGAAATGACACCCAATTGGGTGTAAACCCCAATTTTTTTAGTGTTTACACCCATTTTTTTTAGTGTTTACTGAAGATAAACCATGACATATTCAGAGATTCTTGAAGCTATTTTTGAAAACGATTTTTGAAGCTAAAACATAGAATACTCAAGCACAGAATAGAAAAGGTACGCTTTTGAAAGATGAGATTTGGAATTCTTAATTTTATAAAGAAAGAATCATCTTCAGGCTACAAAAATTTCCAATTATTTAGAGATTTGATACGATACATGCGATGTTCTTATCTATAAAGTGTAGAATCATACACGTGATAATAAAGAGACATACAATAAGTGACGCGTATATAGTCACTATAACCGAAATAGCAAAAGGAGATGAAATTTTTTCCTTAAAATCTATTACCTGTCATTGATATAATATCACATTTAAAATAATAGTGATGCTAAAAAGGGGCCAACGAAAATCGAGTTGTTTTAAACAGGCTATAAATCAATCATTGTTATTACCAAAAAAAAAAAAACTAAATTAATTTTCACATCATATAGAAGTATCTAAAAAATGTAAACACACTAACAGGCACTTCTATCATTAAGAAATCATCATTCTACAACAAAAACTATGTTCCTGTGTATTTTCATAGTGCAAGATATAAATAAAATTTACGATTATATGTCTTGGAAAGTGAGACTTTGCGTTCACAGCACTTGCACGTCTGTTGCTAAATGCGAAGAAATCGACGCGGAACAGCGGGATGCACATGGGCCGTGGGAGTAATGTAAATCATATCTTTATATTCCCATTCTACTACCATGTGTTCCGCTCTGATGAACAGCTCTGCTTCTCGTTTATGTACCATCGATTTGAGTAAGCCTTACATGAATTATACCTGTTGTCTAATCCATCAGACTTCTATGGAAGAAGAATCGAAAGCGGAAGAAAAGGCGATTAGGTAATTAAAGACAAACCTATTAAAAGCAAAACGGCGTACTAATTAAGCAACTCCATGTCAGAATAGAGCAATTAAGTACTGCATAACTGTGTAAATGACGATTATTTAACTGACAAACTAAATTTTACGTTTCGATAAAGTAAATAAATGTATAGACAATACGAAACTGATAATTTTGATTCATTCGTGAATCGGTAAATGGTGAACAATACTTAATCAGACTATAATTACATTCATTGTGTATTGCGAAAATTGAGTAGTAATTGCGAAATTAAGAAAGTTTAGATAATGTGGGATCGCAATTATCCCGAGCATAAATCATAATAGGAACCTGATAAGGTCTTAATGGGGAAGTTTTATATAGTCTGCCGAGGTTCTTATCGTGAAATCAGCACAATCACAACTGAAATTCAAGTCACTGAATTGAAATTTCCTGGTGCCAAATTAAAAGCAACCACATCAGATTAAGATACATATTTTACTTTTTTTATATACAATTGATTTACTTACTGAAGAGGGCCTTGACCTAGGCCGAAAATTTTTTACTTATTGATATTATTGTTTATTATTGTTTTGGGGTCATTGTCCCAGACAATAAGTGTAGTGACCGCTACGCTTTCAATTTTGAATTTGATTAATAAATACGGTCAAGAATTATTTATTAATAATTACTCATCAGATTAGATTAAAAATTGCCTTGTTCAGATGAAGAGTCACATTTACGCTCTAAGTATAAATGGTATAACTATACGTTACACTTGTTAAAAATTTTGCTTTACAATTTTTGATTAGTTTTTTAATCAAGGGCAGGCAAGAACTTGAAAATGACATTGAAAGGATGTCAGTAATTCTTAGTGTTCCTTGTGAGTTTGGATCAAAATTATTTTTAATTTGTATTTTTAAATCGTAGATGATAGATACTTATTTGAATTTTCTTTAAGTAATACTTATTAAAATGGAGCTATTGAAAGATTGTTGACGTTTCGCCATGATAAGATGAACTGGAGCAATTGCGGCCTTGGGGTAAATGTGCTGTTAGTTTGCGTAATGTTGTATGGAAGGGAACATGGAAAGCGGCACATTGAGAAGATGCATTCGAGCAAATTTTCACCGTTAAAAACTCGCCTGCATCAATTGATATCATTAATGCTAAAATAAATTGTAAACCATTGAAAAAAGAAAACATTTACTCAAAGGTAGACAAACTATTTTTTCGTGATTATAAAACTTTTTTTTTAATGATCCTCCCAACCACAATTTATAAAATCCTGTCAAAAGCTGGAGGTATATATTTATCGTTCAATATGAGTTAATTCCATTATTAATACATAAGTGGACATTCATCTGGACGAAGCATGGATGTCCAGTGCTAATTAGTATAGGTACATATGCAAGTTAAATTTTATGTATATGTGTATATTATATTCATACGTGATATTTCGTGGAATATACATTACGCTTCATATATGGCAACTATTTCTAAAATTTTATGCCGGCACAAATTAATTTATTTTCGACCTTTGCACTGATATCTCTTTACATTTGTATACATTGACATTAAATTAAATGAGAATTGCATAAAATTTGATATAAATGTGCTACAAGTTAATTATCGTTAAATTTAATGTAATAGTGTGCACTAAAAGTGCACGAAATTTGTTCACATTTTTAATAGTCCAGTGAAATAAATTGAAAAGAATATTTACTTAACATTTTAAGAGTATCGCGGCACAGCTAGATTAAAGCATAAAGAAACATTTGTTATTATATAGAAAACGCAATCGTAATTGGCGAATTGCAGTACGTATAAAATTTCAGTATGTATAAAATAGTGTAAAAGAACACAATTAAAAAATACTGCGGGTGAGATATTATTTTACTTTAGATCTTATATTACTACAACTTATTACGACACTTGTATGACTTGTTTGTTCGCTGGAAACGAATGCGAACAGTATACTGTTGAGTTTTCTATACGTAACAGTACATATTCTATTAATAAAAAAAAAGAATATCAAAATTCTTAGACAATCCTGATATTTGCCATGTTAAAGCATGGGAAAAATGGGCAGTGTAAGAAAAAAGGGAAACATTTTTATTACAGCGCCATCTATCGGATTTACCAAATAATGCTGGCCTTGAAAAGGGATTTTGTGAACAGATCGTGGAATACCGATTCTACAGTGTAGAAACGAACTAGAATTGGAGTTCTAGAAATGAAATTGATTGGAATTAAAACCATTAGAGAAACGTCGTGATTGGCTCGTATAATCCAATCCTTGCATCTATCAATCAGTCACGACATTTCTCTATCAGTTTTAATTCTATTCAACTGCATTTTTCTAGAACTCCAATTCTTCTTTATTTATAATCTTGTCAGACCTCACTGCAGTTACGGTGAGAACTTATGCAATTTGAAATGAGGATTTATTTGAGAAAAGTGAACAATTAAAAATTTTGTACGAATGATTCATTCAATATAAAAGGTACGTACAAAATTAAGAATGTAAAATTTTAAATAAAGTTTATTAAATTTCTTCAGAGTGTGATTCTTCATTAAAATCACTAATGTAGTTGACAATTTTCACGACGTTAATGAAAAAATATTCATGAATGGTTCATTAAACTTGAGGAATACCCCAATAAACATTTGGAGACATAAATATCTAAAAGGATATCTAAAAGATGTCTTTTGGAAAGATGTGTTGCATAAGACATCTAAAAGATGTCTTGTAGATCTTTTAGATATCTATTCGACATTTTTAAGATATCTTGCCAGGATCGCAAGATATCTTTTAGATATCTTCAAGATATCTTTTTGCTTATTGGGACATTTTAAACAAAATTTATTAATAGATGAATATATATTCCACAGACGATATAAAATTGACTTCTTTAAAAGAGTTTTCAATTCAAACAAAATTTAAGTAAAGATTCGAACTATATGATCATATATGTACCACGTTATATATGCTATCCCATTAGCCGCGTGTAATGATGATGTATCTTTCCATGAGTGAAATACACTAAGTGAACCATGTTTAATTGTCCAAAATAGTACCCTCCAAAAAAATTACCCTATAATGAAATCGAAAAAAAGATTAAAATATATATACAGGGTGTCCAGAACTGGAGGATATAATTTCAGAAGGCGATTCTTCGTGAAATTTGAAATCAAAAAGTCCTTTACCAAAATTCGATCCGACGCATAGAATTTGAATGTTTTTGCAATAACTCAGCTCATTTACAACCAATATTAACGAGTGTGGGCACATTTCAAAGATTTTTTCAAGCCCAACAATTCCCCTTTAAGAGCATATAATCTGGGATGAATATTTCGCTAGTTATGGCCTCATAAAGGGATGAAATTGCCTTTTTTGCGGTTTTTCGCGTGTAACTCATTCCGGTAAATAGCTAGCGAAATATCATATAAAAATAGTTGTAGAGCTTGAAATGGCGAAGAATTTGCACCCTTATACGTTTCGTTTTGATAAAAATTGAGTCCGTGGGGAGACGTTAAATCTCAGAAAATTAGTGAAAAACGCGCTCCATCAATGTCAAATCCGTTTTTCGTCACAATGTCAAATCCGTTTTTCGTCAATTTTTTAAGATTTAACGTCTCCCCATGGACTCACATTTTATCGAAACGAAACGTATGGGGGTGCAAATTCTTCGTCTATTCAAGCTCTACAACTTGGTTTATATGATACTTCGCTAACTGTTTACCGGAATGAGTTAGACGCGAAAAACCGAAAAAAGGCAATTTTATCCCTTTATGAGGCCATAACTAGCGAAATAGTCATCCCAGATAATATGCTCTTAAAGGGAAATTGTAGGGCTTGAAAAAATCTTTAAAATGCGCCCTCACTCGTTAATATAGGTTGAAAATGAGCCGAGTTATTGCAAAAAAAGTAATTTTTGTTTAAACTTCAATTGCTCGCCATTCAAATTCTATGCGAATTTTGATAAAGGACTTTTTGATTTCAAATTTCACGAAGAATCGCCTCCTGAAATTATATCGTCCACTTCTGGGACACCCTGTATATAACAAATGATAAAATTACTTTTGAACCTGAACTTAAGAACATTAGTTACTATGTGAGGTAATGTGTCGATCAAGGGTCAACAAATTGATTGCAACCAAGAATAATGCAAAACAATCAACTTACACAATTATTTGAAAAAAAAAATAGGAAAAACATATGTAACGAGAGCCTTTCTCAAGCCTCATTACATCATTGTTCTTGGCTGTTACCCTATTGTGTGATAACCATTCAAATATATATTGTAATCGTATACTCGAGCTCCGCCGACGCCCCCTTAGCAATTAGCCTCAACGACCTTGGTATCCGTTAATTTCCTACGCACAAATAGCCGCTTGCATAATGGCCATACATATATATATATACGGTCGGAGAATTCGGTACCTCGGGGCATTTCGGTCTCAACCGATCGGATCCGTTATTGTTCCGATCGTTATGCGGGTTGTACTCAAATATCACACCCAAGCCGGATTTTTAAGGTAGGTCGAGGGCAACAATCTCCCGATTGTTGCCCTACTATATCGGTGTCGGCAGCAGTCGGCCCCATGACGTAATTCGGCCCGTTGCGTGTCGCACCGATACGCGAGATAAAAGCGCGTGCGGGATATACATATAGTACTTTCTCCGAGACGGCGGCTATTCGCGACGTTCTCCTTTCACTTTCGGGGACCGATGCTGTATATACGAAGCCGGTCAGCAGAAGATCGGGAAAGCGGCCTAACAATTGCCATCGATTCCGGCACCGATGCCCCCGACGCCCTTGCGGTCATTGCTGGACACTCACTGCGTGGACTATGTGTTCCATTGATATTATTGTATAGGAATATAGTCCAGGTCACTGAGTATTTCATCCATTATTGTTTCAATTAATTCTTAAGAAGACGTGTTACTCTATATAGTAGTAAATGATGTCATTAAATCAAAGAGCCACCTGAATTTTCACAAGGTAGCTACAAACAAGTCGACCTTATATATTAGTTTACAACTTCGACGTTTATGCATGCATATGTATGCGTACAATATATTAAAACATTCTAAGAATCATAGACACACATATGCATATACACATATGTCCACTGACCTGCAGACTTTTGTCAATTTCATGCACGCAAATTCATTTCGCGCTGTGATCTAGTGACATTATTTACTGTTGATAAGCAATGTGCATTTGCAGAGGAAATTTTGTACTCTAGATTTACTACATGGTATTAAGCATTATTGTTGTGCACTTTGGAATGCCATAGTACAGTCATATACGTCGTTATCAACCGTGTCTTGCACATGTGTATACTATACGTCAGATAGCCAGCCAGGCATAAATAACAATTGCGGTGACATAATAGTAACCGCATGTTACTACTGAGAGTTGAAGTCTATTTGTCTAAATTCGAACCAGCGATCAGTCAGTACATACTATATTGAAAATATTTGACTTATTTATGGATATCAAAGTAAAAATTTTAAAATATTACCGATGAAAACAAGTTTGAGAATACCTATATTCAATCCACGTGAAACTGGATTTCAATGGAGTTGAAATGCGGAAGAGCCACATTGAGAACTGCAACACCTGGACATATTGTTACACCAATCGGACTTATTCCCATTTCAATCCCGTTTAGCGGAGATTGACACTTTTTGCACGATTTACATTCGTAGCCAATCATATATAGGGTGTCATTCAAATGGCGGGTAATATAATGCACAGGGTAATTCTTCGTTTAATTTTACGGAAAAAAGTTTTTTCAACGAAATTCGATCCGATGCATACTATCTGATTGCTGAGCTTACGGGACGATAAAAATAAAATGAAATATGCCTGTATCTATAATTATAACTATAACTACAACTACAGAAGGTCGAAAAAATCGATTTCAAGTTTTGCATTCACTTTAAGCTTGAGGGCACAAGAATGCTTGGTGAAATTTTCAAGTTAATATCTCAATAAATTGCGAAGTTACAGCCAGAAGAGTGATCTTTCCGGAATCCATGATTGACTCATTGACAAATTTTCACCTAGTCATTCTGAACATCTATATCTTTGTCTTAGGATTTTTCTTTTCGTTTTTTCGTTTGTTGCGTGCCTTTTTTTACAGGCAATAACAGAACTAACGTTTAAATCGAAAGGCTATTCGTTTTTTATTTCATATCAGAGAATCAGATAAATCTGATGATTTTTGAAGGATCACGCAAATGGGTATAGTTTTTATGAGTTTTTTAAGCGCTCCGAAAAAATGAACGATGCCGACAATGTGGGAATTTTTTTAATAAAAAAATTCCTAAATGTGTGTACTTTCAGATATAGCAAGTCTCGATCCGATATTTCAATAGTTTCCTTTTAAAAAAATGCATAAAAGTGATCTGTTTATCTGTCTCCTAGGTCCATATTTCACGAGTTCTTATACGTATTTTGATATATATGCTGATATTGAAAATTATTTTAATTTAAGAGTTCAGAATTACGAAAAATATAAAGAAAATAGGGTTGTTTCGATATTTTCAGACATATGATACAGGAAAATGTCATAGAACAAAACTATGAAAAGAGTTTTCTTCCTTCAGACTTTGTATGAACATTTATATTTCCTGAAATGAGAACCGAAAATATCGGAAAACCGCTTTTTTTCATCTACATATATGTACTCTTTATATCTATACATCTATACATATATATCTATTATTGAAGCTAACAAATTTTTAGTTTCAAAAGTTCTTCGTATTTCTGACCTCTTAATTTGAAATTGTGAAAAATTAAATGGTAATTTTCGAAATCAGTACATTAAATTACGTAAGAATTCACATATAATTAAAGAACAAAAAGATTTGCACGATAAATTTTTAAATGAAAAAATGCCCACTAATTGACTGACTGTTATTGCTAAAACCTTTCCTGATTAAAATTATGTGAAGAATCACTCCTGCAATATTATCTGCCATTTATATGGTCCACCTTGTATACTGAAGCAAAATTCATATTGATTAAGTCAATGTAATTTATTAATTTGAATTTAATCGAGTTCAATCTTAGATGGTTTTAATCTGTTTCAATCGTTTCCAATTTGTTCAATCGATTAAATATAAGTTTGGGTTAAATACTTTACCGCAAAGGTCTGATAACTTGGATGGATTCGCAATAATTCGAGTTTATTGTGTACAAGATAATTGATCATTTGCGAATGAGATTTACCCGATTGATGCTAATTTTAATTGGACGGTAAACAGGGTCGTCACTTATTATAATTACATGTTAATCCTTGCAGGAGGAGTTTCGATTTAATTTAAATTAAATGCTTTATATATTTCAGATTAAGTAGATTAATTTTATTCCAATAACCGATTTCCAGTATACTGCGTCATCCAATTAATTCGAAGGGGTGGCAAAAAATAAAAAATCTTTTTTTTTAATACAAATATTTGATACGATTTACTTTATGCCCAGCACGAGAATACATCTCATACAGTAATCCGCGTGATTGCAGTGCCTTATACCATGAACGTTTTATACGATCGGTTATAACTTGGGTACACTTTTTAGGTATATAGCCACAAATGCGTTTCATTATTTTTAATGTTCGTTTGAATGATTTTGAATCAAATTTATAGAAATAAATTGCTCTGGATATAAAAGTTATTTATTTGACAGTTTGCAGTTTATAAGGAGACTGCAAAATGCAGAATTCGCGATCGAGTTATTCAATTAACGGCGAAAAGAGAAAATATTTACTAAACCGAACAGAATCAAAATAGCCGATGTCCTGTATAAGGGGAACCTTGGCGATTGGTATGTCATAAATCGGTCGTTGACATAAAAACAAAATCAGTCGATCAGCCATATTATACATATACTGTATACCTCAACTTTTACCTTCGTTACTCTGATATTTGCGAATAATTTTTCCACGATCAGTTATGATGCAATAGCTGTGCCTGTCTTAAAAACCACCAATTGACTCGACAATTATTGAAATGTTCACGAACTATAGTTGATATCAATCTGTATGTCACTGATATTAAAATTATTACATGAAAAGATTTGTTGTGCAAAATTGTTCTTTCTTTTTTTTCTCATAATAATGTCTGTAGAATCATTCATATAATGTAATATTTCATGTATGCTCAATGCATTTATTTTCTTCATTTGACATTATAATTAATCTTAAAATGTTAGTAAGTTACAGATATATAGACATGGTTTTTAAACTATAAAAATATTATCCTTCCACATTATAATAAAACTGTACCAATTAATAAACATGTCCCTTTTGATATACCTTGTCGATTATCTCATGTACTTTTTACACGGCTATACAGTTCATTAATAAGGACATGATCACTATAATTGGAACATTTGTTTTATACGAACTCGCTTTTTAAAAGCACAAGCGCTTTGTAATCGCTGTCTTTATGTATTTATTATACAACAAGGATGATAGTACCCGAGGACATAATGTCAGAATGTATTTTACGCGCTCGGGGGACAAGTCGCCCAAGGGCTATAGATCGCCGGTTACGTACGCAGGCGTATAACGGACGTCTCGTATTCGTCAGCGACGAACTAAACTGTCTGGCGATCATTATGTTCAATTTATTGATATTGTTATTCATCACCAGCTTTACCGAGATAGAACTTAATTTGATTAAGCTCTTACGCAAGTGCACGTAGGTCTTTATTTGAACGTTTAACGCCCCCTGCGACACGTTAATGGAAAATTTTCTTCGGCTTTTTCGTCTAGCGACCTGATGAGAAAATGACTTGCGGATTATTTCTCGGTCCAGTATATACGTGAACACAAGTGATTAAATGTAATTCGCGTAATTTGGAATGCGATGTGTAATTGATTTCTTCCATCTGCGACACGTTCCGATTACGAGTATATGTCAACAATGTCGAATATATATATACACATGTCGAGAAAATACGGCTATAATACTACGTTTCTTGTAAAGTTTGTTGCACATTTAGGTGTGATAAATGCACTGATGATGTACGATAAAAGTACATTGCACGAGGAATATTTTTGAAGTTATGTTAATAGTTATTTCTTTTATAATCAGAGAGTGACGTTACATTTAGTCCATTTTTTGGTATTCGAATTTGGAAAAAA
Organism: Trichopria nigra; assembly: GCA_030522945.1. Lineage (NCBI taxonomy): Eukaryota > Metazoa > Arthropoda > Insecta > Hymenoptera > Diapriidae > Trichopria > Trichopria nigra. The sequence goes on from JAPYZR010006095.1 coordinate 11,661, forward strand.
AAACTTTTACTTAATCATACAAACATTTTGAAATGTATATTAAACCATATAAAAATTCATGTATAATCATTTTTTGAAATCGTTGATTGCAATTAAAACTACAAATATACTAAATTCAAATAGGTGGATCAAAGAAGGTGAAAGAATTCTTTATAATCGCTCAAATTCCCTCAAAACTGCGGTTACACGAGCAAATACTGAAAAATCAAAAATAATATCAACTTATGCAGACAATTTTGTATGTAGTCACATATATAGTAAACTCTGCCATCTGTCATTGTCCAAGTAGTCTAACGTTAAAAGAACTCAATTACATTTGTGGTGATTACCGGTTGTTTTTGAGTTCTGTTTATGTAAAAAAAATTATCTTCGAGTAGCCGCAACTACTCATAATATTGAATATTAGATACAGGATTGTTTTTTGAGTGATATATCAAGCATGTATAATGTATCAATTATGTACTTATATGTTTTCTTAACTTCACAAAAACCATAACACGGAACAATCTACTTTTTTCAATAAGAGCGATGTGAAAAAATAACCACTTTTCTATTTTATTAATAATTTTGTTTAAATATCAACATATCACTCTTTTCATGTTGAGCATTGCCAAGAGTAAACATAATGTCCTCACTACCGAAATAATTGTGCATTATTTTTTGTAATGCCAATAAAAATATATGATATATAGAGATTTGCATCTACATATAGTTGTCCACATATGAATTACTATTTTCTTATACAAGCACAATCACCTCTATTACGTGTACTAGTCTGTTCATTTGCATCATCAAACGGATTTAAACATTATAATTACTTGAAATAATTAATTTTTGACATAGTAAGAAAAATACTTGTCTCTATCGAATTATACACATTTACAGACCATTATTAATACTAAATACATAAGAAGATGATTGCAGTTCGATCTCGAGGAATTTGATATAAAAAACACCTCATACCGAACAGCAGCATTATCGCATATAATTTTATATAATTCTATATCATTAAAAGTTACTTAATACGGTGCAGATAAGGATAACGATACGTGAATGCTACACATACTCTATTTGATCGCGTTTATAAAATACGATGTATTCGATTCTGCACACTTGTGTATGCCATTCAGCCGTTCGTTGCAAAATCGAATAAAATTTCCTACGTAAATACCGAATTATTTCTAATGACATATAATCGTCGTCGTAATCACGTTCTCTCGAACGGGTTATTTTCGATCATCGAAGTTTTTGTCAATTCAACAGTCGAAACTCGTTTTTCAGGACAAAATAGATCAACATTTCATGACTGCCTTCGTAAACATTTCTCACGTAAACTTTCGCCGTCTTTCTATTATAATTTCATGAAAGATTTTCTAATGTTTGGGTGCCGAAAATGCGTGAATTAAACAAAAAGAAAAAAAAAAAAAAAAATGACAAATTATTGAAGAAATGACAAAGATTGACGATTCAATAACTTCAATGCATATTATGCATGCTGCCGCAGGACACATGTTCAATACTTCGTTCGAGTGTTGTCATCGAAACATCGAGCCCGCGATTAAGTTTTTAATGTTTTTAATGTAACATTTGGTAGACATTAAAAATGTTTTGGTTTTGTATTTAAATTTATTTTATGAACTAATAGAATCATTTTCGATTAATATTTTTAAAACGACGTTACGTGTTATTTAGATAGATTATCAAGTCAAATTTTCGTGGCCGTATTTCATTACCATCATATAAATTTTAAGGATGTACTTTTGGTGTCTTTTTTATCTTTTTAATAAAAATTATTCTTTAAAAGTTGTAATTTTATCAACTTTTTGTAACCTTATGTTATTCGCAAACTATATCACTATATGCAGAAGGTACGTGCCTACAAAATCTCAAGGTAAATTTGTTTCTCATATAAACACGAATACTACTTCACTATCGAAACAAATTTTTGACCACGCTATATCATAGTTTGTCGATTGAATGTAGCGAGATTCTCTTAGAAAGCCTCATAACTTTTTAAATTTATTATAATTCAGTTATAATTCATATATTGAAAGTTGTAATTTACATTTAAATTACAAGAGAGTATTCCCGAGCGGTAATTATGATAAGGCTTTGTTCAGGCCCTGTTCAGGTTGCCTGAATGTATTTCAATGCCTTATCAAGTATGTAACGACCCTTCGGATCAGGGACTATGATCAGGTATCCTAATCTAATTGATCAGGTTATCGACACTGTTTATATAATCTACAAATAACAGCGCTTTATCATTTTCGGAACGGGGCCTGATGAGGCAATTACTATTAAGGCACTGATCAGGGCCTGGTCCAAATGTGACCAGGCGTACCTGATCAGACATCCGTCAACCCTAATCAAAATTCAGGCAGCCTAAGCAAATTTCTGCTCGAGTCTGACATGAAAGATCTCCCTCCAACATTATTATTTTGACAGGAATTGAAGTGAATTTATTCAGTTAGTATCAATATTTTTACTTATTCTTAATAAAATACATTATTATTTCCTAAGGTGTCATTTTTCTTATTAGCAAAAACAAGTAATAGGTCTACTTAATAAATACTACGAGTCGATTACTTTAAAGTGACATTTTCAAATGTTTTATAATTTTTCCCCTCAATCATACCAAATCTGAATCCTTCTTATATAAATTTTTTACTGTTATTATAACAACCTTCCAAACTTGCTTTTAACCGCGATGTGATTGTATCACTCTAACATTTCTGCTGTCACTGACATTTTCACTTAAGTTCAGTGTGAGCCTTTACGTGGTCCAGTAAGACATATATGTATATGTCATGTTCATTTCTAATTTAAAAGTAAACAAGAAGTAAAAAAAACTTTTAATCTATTACAACTTGCTTTTCAGTTCAAATTCAATATCGCACAGAAATTTAAATAACAAGTTTCTGTCATTTTGATTTATCTAGATATAACTAGGTAAATTTAAATGCAGTACAAAAATACATAAAATTTTGTTCGAAAATTCAGTAGTAAAAAATTAAAAACCCTTAATTGTCAATTTTTTTTACAGTTTTTTAAAAACATTTTAACTTCAAATCTCATATATATCAGGACAATAAATTATTGTCAATTTATGTCCAAGAAAAAAACTATTGTTGGTGCCACCATACTATGGTTGTATATATTTCGTAACAATATATATACACATTTTGTGACATATTCACAGGATCAAAAAATATATATATATATTTTTTTTTTTGTAAATTAATTGAATTTATAAATACTACATTTTATCAGATATATAATCCGAATATTATCGTTTATTACAGAAAAATTATAATTAATACTGCGACCGCCAGATCCAATTTATTTAATATTTGTCGATTTATATAACTTTAAATCAAATTCAAATATATCATTTCAAAGCTTCATCTAATGAAACAACTCAAGAAGGTAGCTTTCTCTACAATTCTTGTAAACTCAATTTTTCTGATTCAGTTTTCTAACATTTTTAATCATGACATTCACGTAATTCAATAGTTCTTCGCAAACTTTGAATGTATTATTCATTGATTTATATAAAATGCATGGATTTGATTTTCCCTTCATGACTGCAATTGTCAAAATTCTGTCACAAGAAAAGCAGAATTTAACATCAAGCACAATGAGAGTTTAGAGAGATAGAATCTGTAAAGGTTGCGGAAGAAGCACCGCACTAATCTATAAAGTCATAATTTTCGAAATGTTTAATAAATAAATTACAATGAAATTGTTTCTTTTCATAAAATGGGGAGCAATTACAAGGAAAAATATTGGGAAGACTTGGCCATACAGTACAGCAAGTGATGCTAAAGGATTGCTCTCATATGATTGCTGCTTCCAGTCACTTGCGAAAATATAATTGACAAGCGACTATTATAGAAGAATATAAAAAAAGAGCATAAAATGCTATCGTTTAATAACTGTTTCATAACGACTAATAAGCCGCGATAATATATAACATAATTAAAAACAAACGATGTTATTTTCTGTAGCAGATATAATATTAGCGAAATATTACACTTCTCAGGATTAAGACTCTGAAAAATCATGTTGCACTCATTGTCATAGATAATAATTCAATGTTATATATGATTTATTGTGAAATTTCCAAACCAATTACGAAACTAGAAAGTCGATAAAACTGTAAATTTTGATCGCCTATTATTATGCTTACTGTACAGCTTCAAGCAACTTCTCAGCTAATCTTTCGATGCAAACTGCAATTTGTAACTATATAGTGCCAGCCAATCACGTACTAGCATTTCGTTAATATTGTATTTTCCGTGGACATAATTCATTATATGCAAACAAAATATAAATATTATTATAATAAAAATACATATTTTTTTTTTTTTTTTTTTATTAAGCATTAGAAACCTAGTTACAAGGCTTATTAGCTATATATAATTTATTATATACTATTCACTGTATAGTTTCTCATTATAATATCAGTTGAAAGTTGATTTTTGAATTTCACACCTGTCAACGCAGATTTATTTCAAATAGTTCATACGTTCATTGATGAATTAAAAACTTATTTTTAATTATTAAGTTATTAAAGTTTATACACACGAAGAAATGTTCTTTAGTGCTGTTAAGGACACAGTAGGGAAAAATATCAATTTTTAAAATTCATTTTCCCTAACGTTATGGAATGGCCTATTCTATTATTATTTGTAGGTACACTATACCTCTAAATCAACGAGGAGTATTGTTTTTATTTTTATTCGTTACCTGAGACGAAACAATTGACATAAAATTTCAACATTTCTAAATAAAATAGAATGTTTACGATGAAGACCCGACATTATGAGTCCCAAGGCCAGAACAAACCAAATTTGCCAAAATGAGTATGAGGCACACATGAATAATATCCTCCTAAAATGTCGATGCACTGTATTATCAATTGAATGCCGAAATAATGAAATTACCTGCAAGAAAACACTGACGTATACGTCGAACGTCGATTATATCATATATAAACGACTTTCGGAGGTCGTTAATACCCAGAGACGGAACTTGTAACCATAAATATCAAAAATAGTGTAAAAAATGACATACTTGCAGAACATACCAGGAAAAAGAGAAGATCAAAGAACTCAGTAAACCGAATGAAGTGGTAATAAAGAAGCATAAATGAAAACATACGACGACAGCATATATATATGAATAAACACAAAACAACATTTTGTCACTATGACTTCATATCCTAAATGTCAGACTTCATTCCATCTTGTAAATTTCCAATTTTATTTTTTTTTTTTTTTGGCACAAAATCGAAGGTTTTCTCACCTGTCGATCATATCGCACGAGTCTTACGAGATTCGCTTCGTTTTTCACCTTCGAAACTGACGAACGCGGAAAACCGTCGATTAATTCACAAGGCAAGTTCTCACGTGAACATGCTTGATTCGAATCCTTACGGAGGGTAACTTCCGGTCACGAGTCTATGATTAAACTGGGACTTCCAGGATTCGGATCGACCAGTCTTGAGGGTCTCGAGTGTTACCGAGCCACTGTGATGTTTCCTATGCCGGGCCTTTCTTCGATATACGGTTCTTCGGCGGGGGCACGTTTTAAAGGGTGGTGGCACCTATACGCGCTGCACCGTCAGTGAGAGGCGAAAATCGAGCGAAAGCGAGCCCCCCGAATGCCGATGGTTTTGACCATTTGATTAAGAGGGGGGAAAGGGCATTAAAAAATTGTACTTTTTAATTTTTTGTTTTTGTTTTATTTTCTTCAAAAACTATAGTTCATGTGTAGTCATGACGATCAAGTAAACAAATGAAATGATTTCATATCTATTCCATATGACATTGTTCAGTTTATTTCTTCATTCATTCCAGCTAACATTAATACACCATTTTATTGTCAAGGAGATAATGATTGCTTAGTTCATTGCATGCATCGTCCGCAGTAAATCAACCTTCAAAATACTGCCTGATTTTAACGTAGACATAAAGTGTACATTACAGATCAGTGATCGCAACCCCTTGTTCCAACTCCAACATCGTTGCGAGTCCAACAATTAGATATATTCAATGGCACTCACCGGCATGATAGTAGGTTAATTATCATGAACATGATATTGGGTTCTAGAATGCGTGGCTCTCGAATATTACGACAATACATAATTTTTTTGTTACACCTTCATGAAAAGTCTAAGTTTTCCTATTGGCCGGAAAATAACATTTTTTCACCCTCTTACTGGACGTTATGTAGAAAAAGGAATATCAAAATCATCAGAAGACTTCATTGACTCCGAGTTGTTTTATCATGGATGAGTTGGCTATTGTTCTTTTGATTCAATTATGTCGACACTTGATGCCCAAAAGTTTTTCTGGAATCGATAATTTATGATTATTTCATTAATAACAATAATGATAATAATTTAAAATGAAAACTTAAAATGTTACAAATTTTAGATGTGAAAATAGCTGAAATGTTACCCGAAATTTCTATAATCAGTCACCAAATCGATCCACTTGTTTAAAGTTTCGTTGAAATTCCGATAAAAATTATACGAGATTTATATAGAAAAAAAATAAACATATCAAAGTAGACATATAATAATCAGTTATATAGATAAATAATATATCCTGACATTAGGTAATAGGTAAAATAATATAAAATAAAAATATATACTTTTCTGACCTGAGGATATTATTTTCTCTTCTCCTTCAGACTTCATCAAACATACTTTGCAACATCTGTTGTAAGAGTAAGATTTGACGATTAAAAAAGAAACCTCCCTGATAATGTCACAAAACGGCTAGTGTCCTTAATAGATGGAAATGTCAATATTACCATTTTTCACTCATGAGGTAATGTCTGAAATTGCCAACTATCGGCCCTCAATAAACATTAAGTGCGTACTTTTCTACACTGAAAAAAATTTTGCTATTTTCAAGTAAATATTTACTTGAATGAAGAAAATGTTTCCTTCTTTTTAGTAAATCTTAGTTAATTCGAGAAAATCTTTTCTTAATTCAAGTAAATATTTACTTGCTACTATTCAATTAAATATTTACTTGAAAATAAAAAAAAAATTTTTCAGTCTATCATGTAAGATCTGAACCCTTATTCAATTAGTATAAGGTCATATGTTGATTGTAATTAAAATTAATTTCAAATTGAAATTAATCAAAGCCCGTCTAATGCCAAGTTTTAATTTTCGGCGAAAGTAATGAGGGAAATATCCAATATTAGAGAAGACATCATAAAGTATAAATAAAATAGAATCGGGTAAAAAATGGATTGAAAGGTGATAACGTGAATTAAAGTGTATTAAAAGAATAAAAACGGATTCATGTTATTAACAACGAATACTTTTCAATCCTTGTTAAAACAAGTTTTTGAGTTTTAATCTTTTTTACATTAATAATTTCTACATTTGTTAACATAATAAACTATATGTTAATGACCGTTTGAAAGAGAGTTCAAATTTTTCATTACTTCTTTCAAAGTTTACTATCAGTATCTTTTCTACTATCTGTAAAAGTATTATAAATAATAAAGGATCCTAAATGAAAATCCGTAATGAGGTATATGTAATTAATTTAGCATAAAACGTTGAAACGAGTAAACGTCCTTTATCTGTCTGCTTATAAAAGTGAATGTGTAAATTATTTATATATACAAACATATTAGCTTTAGATATTGGATATGCATTATATTTTCTATAATTAATTATAACTCTCTTACTTCACTACTGCGATAGTATGGCAACTTGTCCGTATAATAGATACATAATAGATACTGATAATTATTGTGCGTTATATTATTTTTAGCGTTTGGAATATATGATGGTTATCAACAATGAAGTGCATTCTATATATAGAGTGCGAAAAGACATAACATTAATATAATATTCTGCTTTGCATAATTGTGGCATTCGCCGCATTGAAATTTGAACATTATTGTAATCTATAACGAAGTATAAGAACTATGTTACACCGTATTATTTCTAAATGAAGAAAATCTATATAAGGTAATGAGACACTAAAATAAAAAATCGCAAAATATATTGACCAGGATAGAATTTTATACATTTTTTTAAAAATATATTGTCCTGTATAATCCATTATGTCTTTCACATGGTGAATAGAAGAATAATCTAAAAATTGTCTAGAACCGTTTCCATTTCTAAGTAGGGGATTTCTAAATTTGTTAGGTTATGTGACAATATTATTTATTCATTATTTACTTTATTATTATTCTGACACTAAACGAAAATGTATTGAAATTCAGAATTAAAACTAGTTCATTTACAAAGAAACGAATATTTATATATACCTTCAAACATTCCAATGTATTTTAACCCGTAAATAATACTTATAAATTAAATTCTACCCTAGTAGAAAATGACACCTGTTTCTGCCCAAGTTTTCTGGCCTCTATGTTAAAAGTAATGGAGTCTAGAAAAACGGCCATAAACTGGTATTATTTATAGGGTATATTCTTTTCAATTTCAATACATTTAGTTCCAAAATGTATGAAACTATAATGCATGCATTTCAATTCAGATCAATTCAGAAAAATAATCATTATACGTTCAATTAAAGTAACTTTTAGTAATTTTCATAATTGGAATAATATAATTAATAATTTAATTCATAAACATTATTTTCAGATTTAAATGCATTTGAATGTATTGAAGTATCGATATGATTCGCTGCGTTGCATCTGTATTCGATTGTTTACTCTGTCGAGTTCATGTCAATACATTTTACCATAATCATATTCATAAAAATAGTTAAACTTAATCTCTATAATTCTTCAACAATAATAGAAAAAATTGAAGAATTCAAAAATTATTTTAAATAAGCACGCTATACCACGGGATGATTATTCATATTGTTGCCATTTTTAAATTTTACGTAAGATATAATTAGCGTGCAAGAAAGTTGTTGCAAACATACTTGATTCGTACTTGTAAAGAATATTGCATTAGGGATTAAAAATAATACAACCATGATTTTCTTATTTTATAGCACTTGATACGAAATTCACCGACGTCCAATATTCATTATACAAAAAAAAAAGAAGAAAAATAACTAAAAGATGAGTAAATTGAAACTAAAATGGCGAAAGTAAATAAATATTAATAATTAAGGAACAAGTCAGGGCCATCGAGAGGTGCATGGAGCATGTGGCGTTTCCACGCCGCGAAAGGTGCTGTTTATGAAATTCCACACGCGAATGTGAAGAGCGTGGAATTGATATTAAAAAAGAAAGATTAAGTGATTTAAGTGGATCAATATCGTACAAGAATGAATAAAATTGAATTTCGTTTTATTTTTTATTGTTTTTTTATTTATCCTTATACATGTACACATAATTACATTTTTTTCTTTTATTTTATAATGATGTCGCATAATTTTATTTTATGTTTTATTTTGATATATTTAAAAAAACTTAAATTACATCTAAAAACCAGTCGCTTTTTAATGAATAATTCAAATTTTCGGACAATATACAACCTGCTATAGAAAGATTTGACTCCTCAAAATTCATCACAGATATTTTAAGTCTAACTCCCGATGAATTTGAAACTAATATTTATATTAAGCTTCATCTAATTTTAATATTAAAAAAAAAAAATAATAAATTCATTTTTTAACAAATGTAAATTAAATTTATGTCACGTGTATTCTGAATACAGAAGTTACTACTGAAAATAAAAAAATCTAAGTAACTGAAAGCTGATACTTTCTGAGATCTGAGAGAGACAGAGAGAGAGTGACTTGGTTTTACAGAGAAAGAGCTTGGGATTTTATTTAACCTTGGATTCAAAGCGATCGACGTGAAATACTGTTGCAGTTTCCCGTAGGCTTGTTACGTAGGATAATAATAACAATTGTACCATAACATGAAATTATGCCATTAACGCGTTTACGTCCGCTTCTGTCCGATTTATTTTGTATTATAGTATATAGAAGCACGAAACCAATTTAATTGACCTCAAAAAATGCATTATGGCTTCTACTCCTCTTACTATCCCTGCACTCACCAGAATCTTACATATATAAGAACCACTTACACGTTATCGATTATTTTTTAAATGTATATTAAAGATTCTCATTATTTAATTCATTTTATTTAATTTTCTTATAATCATGAAAAGTATTAAAAAATAATACAAAAAATTCGATATACGAAAATATGATCGATTGCTACTCTGATTATGGTGAATTTTTAGTTTGTTTTTGTGAATTCTGTAAATTCATTTGTACGATGGGTCAACGGTTGAATGGCAAATCAAATGTTCTATAGGATTGCCTCGCATCGAAATGCATATAAATAGATAGCAAAGGCCATAACTAAAAATAATTCGTTATAATCGCATCGACCAGATCAAATTTCCGTACTGGATTTTTTTTACTTCGACCCATATACCATAGGTTGGATCAAAGTATTGAATTTGGTTATCCGAAAGAAAACGACACCCACTTTTTTCATGAAATGTCGACGTTTCAAACCAGACTGAGTCCAAAAATGCCATAAAACATTTTCCTGGATCTTGTACGTACGTACGTTACTATATAGCGCCCAAACGAAAATAGGTATCAAAAATGCGTTTGGTGAAAAGTTGTAACTGAAGCAAATTCACAATTAGCAAATTGTTGGAATACCGAATCAACAAATTATTCATAAGCATTGAATATAAAATTCAATATAAAAATTCAATACTTCGTCCGACCTACGGTGCGGGTCGAAGTAATTACTATTTGTCAGAAGTTCAAATTTAAAAAAATAAAAAATAATTAAATATATCTTATTTTTTTCAAAAATTTATGGAAATCAACTAATCATATTTTGATGCGAGTGCATAAACGAGGAAAAATATTAGATTTATATTTGCGAAATTTTCGAAAGCATATATTATACTAAAAATACCGTATAATATGTAAATGAGGAAATATGAAGTCTTGAACTAGAAGACTGTATAATTAATATACTTATTCGCTAGTGAAAGGACCCGAGACTGCTAACGGATAAGCATGACAAATAAAGTTTCATTTCACTTCCGTCCGAAAATCCTCTTACACCATTAATCTGAAATGAACTCTTAATGTTCCCTTTCCTCTGCGTATATCAATCACATCTAATCTACCGTATGATTTTAACGTCGGAGTAAAATGTAGATGAATTTTGATCACTGGGTATCCTTGTTGATGTCGTGAATAGAGAACTCATAATGAATGTATACTTGCTAGTGTTCTGAAAATGATATTAGATAAGAATTATATGTTTATAGTGCAAGACTAAAACACATTATACAAGAATGAACAATATCATATTAATAAGTAATTCAATTTTATTTAAGACCTCAAAATTAACAGTGAAATTTAAGTGATTCGTTTATCTAAAATTTACTTTTAATTAACGAACTAGAGCAGTATACAAAATTTGATTATAAACTGATCAATAATTCTATTAACGGGAGGACTACATTAGCAATGACGAGCGCATCACATCAAGTATTTCTAAATCAAATTCTAATACCATCTAGATTACAATTTACTTGTAGATTTGAAAGAATCAGTTGGTTTTGACAGATATAAGTTCAAGATTTCGATTTAAAAATAAAACAAGATTGGCCTTCGGTCGCACCCGCTCAGAGTGCAATAAGTTTATGAATTTGATATGCCAATTCACATTTGCTCCATACACATCCACACAATTCCATTATATAGTATATGAAGCTGAAATATATTAATTATTTCTATTTCCATATAGAATAATGTGCTTCCTTTTATATGTTTGTGTCCCTCACCCATTTCGGATCCCCAAGATCCCGGTACTGCTCACTGATGATGGCTATATCGGCCTTCTCCTCTCTGGCCAGCTGGAACCTGCTGTTCCAAGACCTGCTGTCTTGGGCCACAGCACAGTGGTTGAGATTTAATTGGAGCACCTTAGCCATTTTCGTTCGGTACTCCGTTCCCTTGTGCAGCCTGATATTTTGCCGCACAGTCCCCTATTTTGTGGCCCTCTTGTCCACATCGGAAGCATTGCGCCGACCTACCAACCGGGATCTTGCATACCCTCGCCATATGACTTCATTCGTGGCATCGGTAGCAATGCGAGCAAGCTTCCCTCTTTCTAGTATCATTTTTGCTACTTTTGCGAGAAGCATGACTACGGCTGTCTGGAAGCTACAATATGACTTCCTAAGCTTAATGTCCTCTGTGGTAATGACCACCCCTGGGCTGGTCACTGACGTGGTAATGGCTTGTACCAGTTCCTCCGCAATTGTGGCTTCGTCCATGTCCATGATTTTAAGGACTTCCTTATGAGTCAGGACTTTTACGTCGGCTGACTCATTTAAGGTCGACGCAACCATCTTCTGCAGCTCAGGGGTGTAAGACACCAGACCAGTTTTGTGTTGAAAATTGTTAGTAAAATTCGTTATGTATATAGCCCCTGCGATTTGCGACCGCATCAGCCTCTCATCGTTGATACCTATTTTAGTTTGGGCACTATGCCGCGTAGTAACGTACGTACGTACAAGATACCGGAAAATTTTTTATTGCAGTTTTGGACTCAGAATGATCACGTGGAGATTTCATGAAAAAAGTAGGTGTCATTTTTTTTTCGGATGACCAAATTCAATACTTCGATCCCAACCTCTGGTTACGGGTCGAAGTAATTACAATAATAGAAAATTTTACACTAAAAACTCCATAGTAAAACCTGTTATTCAATTTGACGCGTATAATAATCACGCTTTAATAAATGTCAAAAATTACACCATATAGTGTTCTTTAATCAGGGATATAAGTTGGTCAAGTTTTCCGACTAGTCATGTACTGTAACTTCTAGTCATCAAACTTGTTTCTCAGTTGCACTTTTTAGTATTTTATTGATGGTTGAGAAATTGTTTGGAAGATTTTTACCCTTGTATTAAATATTTATTTTCACAAAGGGCATAATTCATCAAAAAGCCCATACAACGGATTATTGCCTTACCAGCATTTCCTTATTTGCATTTAATCGGCCGCGATGATGCAAATCTGTGATGTAATCTCAAGTTCTGCATACCTAATTGCGAATAATGAAAATGAGCTGGAAATATTTCGTCTTCAAAAGTTATCCTTCAGAAATTAATTATTTTGTAACAACAGTCGACATATTTTATATCAATCAGCAGTTATTAGTCGTAACACTCGGCAAGGTTACACTATCCCAGATAGCACAATGATGTCTTTAAGAGCTCTTTAAGATGTCTTAAACTGTTTTCTGACTTATTAAATACTGTTCGGACAGTGCTCTTAAAGTGATCTTTAAGAAGACTTATGTGCCGATTTTATGAGCTCTAGAAGACTAAAATAGGAGGTCTTAGAAATGAGCTCTTGTGTAACTATTTCAAATAGTTCTTAAATTAGAGGTCTCAAAGAAGAGCTCCTAAATCAGATTAGGGGAAGTTTATTGCTTTTTAAGGACTTTTTAAGTGACCGTAAAAAGAACCGTATTAAATCGTAACCTAAAATATTAAAATTATACAGTATTTATATTTGATTTCTGTAATGTACGTTGTTTTGACAAGAAACGTGGAGAGAGATCTTTATTGATTCGTTTTTTGTAACGACGTGTATTTAAAACAACCGTACACTGAAAAAAAGGATTCGTAAGCCCACCGTATACTACATCCCAATCTGCAAAGGTGAAAAGTAGGACAGATTATGTAGAAGAAAATATTCTTCAAGTCCAATACTTCAATTTTGGAGCTCAATTTCTTATGAACTTGAAAAGATCTCAAGAAGTTGTAAAAAAAAAAAAATTATCCTGAAAATTTTTACCTCTACTGATTGCCATATAGTTCTCATTGTTGATACAAGCATGTCCGTGGTTGATACAACCATATTGTACTCTACAAGAATTACTCTAACAGTGCTTTTTTTTGCGTATACACATTTGGTAGAAACAGTTCAGGCCGTCTCGTAACGTCAAATTAAATTAAGTGCAAATTACAGTGGTTCCACTACGTTTCGATAGATTTGCAACACGACGCGTAAGGATCCACATAAGTATGATCATGTGTTAGATTTATAATGCGGTGTTAAAAATGCCCTCGCGGGTATGTTAACGTGTGTACGAGACGTACATACGCGTCCTCTTGGGAACAGAATCTCTCTCTCTCTCTGTACGTTGCGCAAAGCTCATGTGACGAAGGGAAAGTTAATCTTTGTAAGGCAGAATGCAGCTTCGTAAGGCGATGGTGTGATCAGGGCCGGTTAACCGATACACTTCGCGTCACGAGGATCATTACGTTACGTACCATTACGTGCATTACGCTAAGGGAAGATTACATCACGTTAAAAGGCCTAAGATAGATGAGTCTAGGGGATTCGATGGTTTCGTAACGGCACTGCTGACCATTCATTCAAAAACAAACGATCAATTTGCGTGAACGATCGATTATCGCATAGTTTTCAGCCTAGCAATTAACGCGAATATCGCAATCGCTGATGTGACCGTTTCTCTCAGGGTGCAATATAAATATCAGATATATGTCCTAATTAGTTATTAATTGAGGAACAGAAACACACGATGGAGAATTTCTCGGTTCAAAGACGTCAGGCGTAACGACAGATATTTCATGTCGGCTTGCTGAAATCAAATTCGAATTCTATGTGGACAAGGAAGTTAAAGAGGCTCATGAAATGAATGAATAATATAGCTTATACCACAAGTTAAAATGGTGTCTAAATTTACGCTTAAATATGCATAAAGTATGACCTGAAAGTGTGAGTTTAGACATTTGTATACATTTGATTATCACCAGGATAATCTATAGTAAATATAAATAAAATTTCTGGTAAAATTGGTGTCCAAATTCACGCTTGGACATGCCTAACTCGAGCGTCATTAGGCTTTAAGCGTGACTAGAAAGAAACGTAAGTGTTCACGCACTTATTAGTTAATAGGCGCAAGTGTGACTACGAACCATAATTGCTATTAATTAAATGTGAATTTCAACATTTGTACATTTACTATTTTTTTCTTATTTTTTTTTTTTTACTAGGGACGAAATGTATTTTTTATTGATAATCAATAAATTGATAAAATACTTGAGGTTATATATAAATCATTTTATTTCCGGAAAAATTCTTAATATATCAATACTAACAAATTAGTCCACCAATGAGGAGGAAAAGAGAAATGTTCTGCATACATTTGAGGGGTTGAATGGAACTAATTGATGATTGACATCATATATAAATGTGTCAAATGCAAGTCAGTGATTTGACTGTCACCAAATATGCAGATGCAATTTTTGATGTTTCTAAACAATCGAATTAAAAGAAAAAATTAAGTTCTTACAAAACATTTCAGTAGGTATATACACATATATACAAACAAACAAACCTCATTTTTACGGGCACAACTATATATACAAAAAAAAATTATTATGCATTTCATAGCTTGAAAAGTTCATTATTTTCCTATTGAATAACGCACATTACGTCTTCATTATATTTGTAACACCCACATGGAGAGTACACTCTTTTTCGTCCGCTTCTGGCATTAGTAGTAGATATTGCAGGTTTCAGTTACAGGAGCACCTTTATTGAAAAACAAAAGGAACTTTCCTAATACAGGTGTGACCAAAATTAGCAAATCTTTCATCGCTTTGCTTACATGGTAAATTTCTCGTTCGTTGTGGGAATCACTAACTTTCCGCCTGAAATGCACAATATACAATTGCACAATGATTATGATAAAAAATACTTTCATTATATCACAGACGCCAAATAAAAATGCCAAATATATTAACCCAATTACACAATGTTGCATCATACCCTTTCCTTATAATAATAGTGCACCAATAAAACCCTGGGATAAAAATCGATTTTTATAAGTTTTATACTGCCATCTAATAACGATTATCGAATGACGGGAACGAGATTTAATTATAATTATTGAAATAATTACTAAATAATTCTTCATTAAAAGCATTACGTATTTAAATCGTGCAATTTGAAGTAAAGTACGGCAATTTTTCGCCGCATGTTTCTACAACGTTGCAATTAAGTCATCGCTTAACCCGTTTATGCGCGAACTACCATTACGTACATTACCCCATCTTATTTTATTACATATTCCGACTAGCGATTCGCGCTTTTGTGATTATTTGCGCTAGTTACTTCAATATTGGAATGAAGGTGTATTTATGCAACTGCAGGCGACGCGATGTGACGTTATACAGTCAATCAAGTACATACACTACGATAAATAAGAAAATTTACTATTCTCCTATAATATATTTTCGTAAAATTTATATACTAAATTTATATATACCAAATTTATACCAAAAATTATGGACTACTCTTTCAGTCCTCTTATGCATCGATTTCTAAGCTCATTTTTAAAGCACATCTTTATTTACTTCTGCTCATTGTCTATCTTGGAATCTCGGGTATATTATCACCATAAATTACATTTCGGCCTATATATAGACATGTACTGACATCTACATGGTGTATGAAAAATTATAGCCAACATAATTGATTCCTTTTCGTTATACTGAATATATATTACCTGAGTCCTTCACTTGAAATGTTTCACATAGTATTTAATTTATTGAAATGTTTAATGGGATTTCATTTTAAAGCAAAAGTATAAAAAGAGTAAATTTCTGTTGAATGTATTTCACGATATGCTTTCTACCGTGCCAAAATAAATTATCGTCGGAAGTAAATCGATCTGCACTTTTCAAGGTTTTGCCGATCTCGACTTTTTCTACACCGAAGGTCGGTCTTTTAAAAAACAGAATGTATATAAATCATACATGTATAAAGTAATTTGTTTAGAAAATCTGCCATTACAAAATTTCAGTTATTATTTATTAGGTGACATTTACATTTTTTAGGTTTTAAGTGATCGATTAATTGTGGAAAGAGAATTTATTACATCCTAGTGAATTTATTCATTTTTTTATAACAATTAGCCATACTATCGGTCTATATGTCAACATATCATATTGAATATTTATACCCAATGAGGAGACAACGTTTTTTAAACGTTTTTTAAACCGTTTAAACGAATAAAAGACGTTTAAAAAGCGTTGTCTTCCCATTGGGTAAATAAGTGAATATCAATTAACATGTACTCCTTTTCAATATGTTTCTTACTCAAACTTGAAAAGCGTTGAATAGTTTTATTACATCTGAGACAATTATGTCAACATTCGATGTAATGAAATTGTGATCAAGTCGCGTTAACAGGAATTAATAAAACCGAAAACTAATCTCGATGCAGCAGTTGCGTGCCAGTCGCGTTCAATTAATTCTTCTATTCACTGCCTGATGCAATTAAGCAATTAGTCTGGAATACAAATACCGTTCATTTCGTAATTGTTACAATTAACGTCTCTTAACAATCGTAAATAATGTGACAAATACTTTTACCTCTTATTCATAACCTTAAGATACTATTTGTATTGCAATAGAATTTAATGCAATTCAGCATTTTCATATTAATATTTTACTTTTGAAATATATTTTTTAGATTGTATAAATAATATTTTTATTAAGTATATTATTATTATTATTTTAAATGAAACTGTATTCACGCTGCGTTTATGAATTGTAGCTTCCTAAACAAAATTGTAGTTGCTTAGTACTAAACATTGATAATTCAGTAAAAAAGTATGAAGAAATCTTTCGTCAAAATAATAGAAGACCATAACAGTAGTACAGCCCTATAATTCAGATTTGGTTAGCTTTCATTTCACTCAATTTGTCAATTTTTGTGGTCGAATTATAATGTCGAAACATTGTCCAGTTTGTTATCGTGGTATTCGTATCGTCCAAAGTCGATTCCCAGCCTTATCGACTTTCCCACGACTACTAACGCGCTCCTTTTTTGCACCAAAATCAATTCTCATCGCCATCGACTTTTCGTGGACAGGGGCTTATGCTACTGGTCACGGCAAAATGATTAAAATAGCTTCAGAGAAATTCTCTTTTTGAGTTTATGTAGATGAAAGTAAGAGGTCACTCGAAACAAAATATTGAAAATATATGAGAAACAAGATCTATTTCGATAAAAGCCATGACTAGTCACGTGGTCAAGACTTGTAACCTGATGAAATAAATGGCCTAGTAAAATAAGTCATAATTACCATTAAAAGCTTCTTTTTTAAATATTAATTTCATCGATGACATAAACAAATTTTCAATGAAGCTTATAATTTAATTTCTGTGTATATTTATGAATTAAAGTGAAGATGTCATTCAAAAACATTCGAACATCATACATGTTTATAGTGGTGCATCCTGTATGTAAATTTAAAGATGGACGTAAGCATAAATATGTTTTTTATTGAACAAAAGCTGGAAGTACATATAGATCGACCAAAGTACATGTGTCTATGGACGTCGATTATCCGTACATATCTGGACATCCAATGTAAATTTTATTTATAGGTGAGTGGATGAAAATTGGTCCAATCATATAGAAACCCAATGGACCTGTAGTTGTAATTGGATGTATTAATTTTCATATCATAATTAAGCTCCCGCTGTCAATCAGCAGACTTCTGCATAATGAGATCTTACATGAAAACTATTTGTCTGCACAAAATGAAAGAAAAATTACTCTTTGACACGAGAGTGACAATTCTCGGGAGTGGCTAACTTCTGATCCTGGTAAAGCTCAAAAAGGACATCCTCAATGAGCACGTCACGTTCAATTAACTCGATTATTTAATACCTATTGCAATTAAGTAGTAGCGGCGTAAACACGGATGAAACCTGCATGATCAAAGTCAGCTTTTCACTAGGCCTATGCGCTTGGTGTTGCGTATAGCTCACAAAGTCAACTTTCGATCGATGCGTGATGCATAGCGCGTATCCTGGTTCTGCGACACGTCCACTCATGTCTCCGGTTCCCATGTGTGGTAGTGGGTAAAATTAAACAAAATTCGTTGCCCCGAGCGTGTCGGCGCTACCTTGAAACAGCGCAAGCCCCAGGGTCTGATGTCGATCGACATAGCTACGAACCATGCTGCATTAGGTAATCTCTGCTATTCGGTTCGAAAACTGGGTCGGTCTGAGGCAGACACGCAGGACAAGCAGTGTAACGCTCTCTTATTACCACCCCCCCCCCTTGTTTACCCGTTGGTCGCCGCGAATTCTCGCTCTTTTGACTTCTCTTAACCGATTCCATCATCGGGTAAAACGCTCTCACTTTTCAAACAAAACTGGTTATTGGACGGTATAGGTCGAGTGATTAGTTTATCAGGCACAGATTCCCTTACATCGTGTATAGGGAAGGACGCGTCGATAATCGCAAATTTTCGAGATAGTGGACTGACCGCGAACTACTGGACCCATTGCGAGACATTGTTTTAATTCATGTTATTCGAATGCCATCATGATCCAAAAGTGTATCACAAACTTCCTAATTCATTCACATCCATACATCGTCTGGATCTGTCACTTGATGCGGATAATTACCAAATTTGAAAAAAGAACTACTAAGGCCGATGACCTATTTCAATTTTACAACAGCTTGCTATTTACATGTTTTTTAGGCCTATGAAATCAAATAAGAGAATACACCAAAACAAACATGAGGCCATCACGTTTTAAGAAAATATGATAAACCCATATCTTTCTATGATATATGTTGTGCTTGCAAATATGTTTCAGAGTCCCTCGCGCATTTACATTCGGTATGTCAAACTTGTGCCAGTTTTGCGTACATTTTTTTGTCACTGAAGATTACCTACTTCTTTCTAAAAAATGCGTATGCCTTGGTGGGTCGAACCCTGCAACCACCGAAACTTTGACCGCCAGAGAAAACGAATTTATATAATTGAATTCTTAGAGCCAGCGGAACAAAATATCGTTACTATATAAAAAGGACATGTTGAGGCAATGACTGCGGAAATCCGCCAACAACATCCTAGATCCCGGGTCAAAAGGGGTTAAGCTTCAGCATAGTTTCAACATCATCAATGCCTGTCATCATTGATGTATTATATGAATCAGTTGAAGTAATTAATCATTATAATATGATAACTGAATTCATACTAGTTCATTATAAGGATGTAAACCATAATATAAAAACTACTTTTGCGATAATACTCTCCGTTTCTTCATTTTGTTGACTTGGTTGGTAAAAATAATTATTTAGGTGTTGTGTAAAAAAGTAAATACCTTTTCAGCATTTACATGACTATATAGCATTATAAACATGGTCTAATCAGATATCTCGTTAAAGGATCTTACAATCATATATTCTCTACAGTAATTGTTCTTGAAAAGTGTTTAAAACATTGAAATGTTTGCCTTTGCACCGACGTACTTCGGACAGACCTTGTACGTAAAGCAGAGTCATCAATCTTGTTAAGTGGTTTCTCATGCGGTTTTGCATTTGTGGATGGTGTGTTGTAAATTTCAATTAATCTATCGTATAGATTGTGTGATCAATTAAATATTTTGGATAGTCGCATTGTTTTCCAGAGCTCATTTAATTGATTGAACGTTATTATTTCTGAACATTCAATGTGACATTTTTGTTTGTGAACTTCAACATCTTATAATGCAATTTTACCAGTGGTATACTGAATTTTTAAGTGCACATATCTTTTGAAAAATTGTATAGTGTTATCTGTTTGTTTAATAAGAGTTTCTTATAATTAGATGAGATAGGTATTTCGATGTCAGATAGATCTTCGATATCTTGACATTCTTGTTTTCATTTTCATTCAGAATAGATGGTCATTAAATATTGTAATATTATTAATACATTTTTCTTAACAAAAAAAGTCATGACATATTAAAATTCTACAATTAACATAAATCGAACAGACTTTAAGAAGATAAGTATTCAATTATGATTAAAATGTATTAAACAATTTATGTTTTATAGTTTGAACGCTTTTTAAGGGCCAATGTTCCTTATCATGTCACCGTTAACAAAGAGTTCGATTCCTAAAAATATTACCATGAAATATTTTCTTCAAAACCTGATGTCTGCCGTGTGTCTATTGCAGTACTATTTAATGCACTATTACGTCTTCGGGATCAAGTTTACACTAGAAAAATGTTTTTAACTCATGCCCGTATAAGTACGAAATAACTTGGTCTGTTTCTCGAAATGTACATCGGAGCAAAACAATCTGCACGTGTTTACATTTTGTTTTCATGTTTGATTTTGCGTTCAGTAACTTGGCATGAATAATTCAAAGTTATATAATATATAATTACTAATTCATTGTAAAATTTAACTTACATTTGTGATGTAAGTTAACTTTACAACTTACGTTGTGATGTTCAATATTTCATTACAAAGGGTTTTAATCTGAATTTCATTCATTTGCTGACAATTTATTTTTCGAAATCCATGTACTCTTTCATTTTCATTCCTCCAGACGAGAGAACAATGGCGTATGCGATATATTGTCGACATGGGTTGCAGTCGATACCTTAATTCAACCTGGCGCCGATTGGACAGGTATATACACGATGTCGATTGGGCTTTCGTTTTCTGAACTCATTGTATGGTGATTTTGCAAGAAAGTCTAACGATTGAGATCGAATGACCTCGCGAGAGAAATTAGGTTGTTCATGAAAAGCAATTTTGATTTTCAATATTTTCATATACAAGAGCTTTTTTCAGTACATTTATTGTATTTTCTTACGTATACTGGAGTGTCGAAATTTTCACGGCGAAATTTCTGTACAGTATATGTAAGAAAATAAAATAAATGCGTATATTTACATATATATTTCTTATTTCAAATTCTATACACGTTCGAATCACACCCTATTTTTTAAATATGCTAAATATTCCAAAATGTAATTACAAAAATATTTATTAAGTATTTCAGGATTTTAAGCCATTTTTAAATTTAAATAACAGATGCTAATGATTTGTAATAAAATATACATAACATACTAAGAAAAATGTTTTATACGTGATTCAAAAGTCCAACCCTTGTGAAATTTTTATGCATATTTTTCGTAATTATGCATAAAAGTCCCGACTGTGAGAAATGTACGTTTATAAATCCTATAGCTATTGTGACTCTAACGCGGTTCATTGCATTACATAATTAGTACGTATACAATTGTTTCTCGTGAGAGAAAAAAGTCGCTTAAATATGTCAGTTTAATTGAACGTTTTCGGCACTTTCGAAAAAATGCTTGTATAATAAGTGTCATTAAGAAATTCCCCTGTTGCTATTTTTATGGTTTATAACATTTGTATATATATATATAAATGTAAAACACGAATAAAACTATAGTTTTATTTATATATGTATACAATGATGTTCGTTTAAAAAACCATTTAAAAAAATATATCTGTAGTAAATATAGAATTTCAAATCCCGTATAGGATACAAAAATTTTATTCGTGAGATTTGCCGATGCAACACAATACACGAACATATCGCACATATTATTAATCGCCGATAAGGCGTGAGATTAAATCGCGCAACAACATTAATGTATTTAGAATATTCGATCTGTTGGACGATGAACTGGATTATTCTGCGGGAATCGGTCATTATGCAATTTACATCCGCTTCGCATCTCGAACAAAGCACACCTTTCAAACACGTGCGTAAGGTATTGCTTTTGGATAAACTTTTTTTTTTACTTGGCCCATTTTGTTTTTAAGTATTTTTGATAAATGCGTGTTCTATTGTAATATTTATAAATATATCGGTAAAATGTAGAACAAATTTACTGTTTTTAGTTGATATTTTATTATTCTTAATAAAATTAAATATTATTATTAGACGTGCATTTCTATAGTTTATAAATTAGATATAACAATACATACAATTGAAATAGATCTAGAAGAAAGGCTTGAACAATAATAGATTTTATTAATGTTCCCGATTTGTAAGTTAATTTGAGAGAAAGTACCAATTAGGGTTTATAGTTCCGTTTACGAACCCAAGTGCCCGCAGATAAAGCGTTCGGTTTAAACATCTATATACTTATACGGCCCTGACCGAAAAACAATAACGACAATACAACTACACGAGCCTCTTAAGGGTGCCACTTATTTTTCGAAGGTGTTGCACGACTCTTTAAAAGTGATAAATGTTTGAAATAATAAGATTATACTCCTTTGTTGCTTCTGAAATGAATATTTGTAATATTAGAAAAAAAAGAACAAATTTAAAAATAATTTTGTTATTACTTCGACCCGTAACCAAAGGTTGGGATCGAAGTATTGAATTTGGTCATCCGAAAAAAAAAAATGACACCTACTTTTTTCATAAAATCTCCACG
>JAPYZR010006096.1:0-10069 GCA_030522945.1 Trichopria nigra
ATACTGAATTTGAATTCAGCGACCCCGAAAACCCCCGAGTAACCCGTTCCGATCAAATTCAAAGTAATCAAATGAGCCTTTTATATCATGAGATAACACGGCCATGAAATGTTTAACAATTCAAAATTCTACAAATTAAATTGTTCAAATTATGCCAGAAATTAGGTTGACAATTGGTTTAACAAACAAAATGGCTGCCTACCCAGATAACAAAAGATGCAGAAACACGGTGAAATATTATCATATGTGCAGCATATGACCGTCATTTCAGCATATTTCATGAATATCAATTTTGCTATTATGTAGCAATTTTGCTATTATGGGGTACTGAACGAAAAACCGAGATAATATATATATAAGCATTTTTACCGTTATCTCGATTTTCACTATTATCGAAACTGGTTACTTCAGTATCAAAATTTTTCGTTTCGAAAAAATTCTTTGGAAAAAGTCGACAATAAGGTAAAATTGACATCCAATTGGTACGGGACTCCGTGCTGTTGACTTTGAATATTGTATCAAAATTGTAGGTGATTTTGTAATAACCACTCAGGGCATCGAGGCGGGATTATTTAATTTACAGTGGAATAACACATTATAAAACAATTATTAAAAAACTGCCTGCGCACAAATTGAATACTTTACGTACTAATTGCGGCGGGTATATCGGTAAATTTATGTGTATTTTGTTAATCGAATATGTTAATGTTTTTGTTCTCTTCAAAACGTCGCTATTCATGTGAAAACGTCCATAAAATGTTTGACCCTGCCATTAAAGTAGGTGACATTAGCACACTGACGCACCGGACATAAAATTCCCTTAAAATATCAATTAAGTCATTTCAATGAGCGCGCTTTTATATTGACGGTTTCATTAGCTTGTAAATCGATCATTTATGAACTTATTTCTAGGTTCGTTTACTTAATTCGTAATATTGAAATTGTCCTGAAAATTTTCTGAAAAGTTTAAACTTTACGACATCAAGTTTCTAAATATATATTTGACAAATTAAGCAATTATACTTTCTACAATTGTGAATTAGGTAATTAAATGTGACAATTTTCACATTTAATTACCTACTTTAATAATTCACATATTTTCGTAAGTGAAATAGACAGAATTGTTTGCGTTTTCAGTGCAATCAGCTCTCATTGTCTTCGTTTCCAATATATCGTTATATGAGACGCGTGTACCAAATTACTGACCAATTTATTATCCTAATTAACATTTAATTCCTCATATTATTAACTGTTTAACGAACATTTTTCTACATTAACTGTCGTTTGAAGTTTTCATGTGATAGCGACCTGGGCAATAATTGGTACAGTTATACCTTTACATCAGTTATACATTACTCTCTGAACTACGTCGTAATGAAAAAAATTTTACCTTTCTTTAGTAAAAGTGAATTTTTATTGGTTTACGAGGTATCAGTCTTTCAAAAAAGTGTGTCAATCTTCACTCTAAGAAGTTTACAGAGAAAGGCACTTAATACATATATATAAGGAGTGATCTTATGAAATTAACTGAATATGAATAATATTGAACTATATAATTAGAATGATAAAATTGGTAAACTTATAAAAATATATACAATACTATTTATAAAAGTTATACAAATAAGGAATTCAATACAATCTCATTTCTTTTTCTGTAGTTATTAAAATTTATTACGATACGTATTATCTGTGCAAGTAATTTAAAAAATGTTATTGTCATCCTTAATATTATTCATTGCAAAGCAGTGAACGTTTAATTCATTTTTAGATATATGCAAATAAGTGGGCTTTTAATTAATTCCAAGTGTTCATTAGTGATTTGTATAAAAGTTATTTTGTATTTTATATCGGAATTATCTAAAATTACTTAAAAAAAAAAGTATAAGCAGATTATAAAAAAGAAATTAAGTATATTATTGCCAAGAATAAATAGCAATTTTGAAAAGTTGTTTTGTTACAGTTCCTGGGAGAAAACAGAAAAGCAAAAAAAAAAAACAGCAATTCTTTAATGATGGGTGAAAGTTTTATTCTTTTTCGGATTTGCTTTAACTTCAATAAGTATCGAAATTCACTCTTAAACAGTGAAATTTTCACTGCTTGAAAGAGAGTTGTTTGGTTTGCACTCTGGAAGATTCTTTAAATTTCTTGGAGTGAAATTTCACTTTAAAAATATTGATAATTGAGCCATTTTTTATTAAAAGTGTGAATTTTCACTTTTTAAGAGTAACATTTCACTCTTTATAAATTTTTCGATTCACATCAAAATAGAGTGAATCTTTATGACGCAAAGTGTGAAGTATCACTCTTCAAAAGTAAAAATTTAAAGAGTAAAATAGGATGAAAAATGAATATCTATATACGTACAGAACAATATTATAATGTCTGCAATTATGTGAAAATATAATATATATAAAGACGGAAAGTGAGAAAATTTTGCATAAAAAGTGAATTAAAATTATCGTAAAATTTTCGTGAGCTGATTGAATAATTAATTCAACAATAGATAGGTATAATGTGCAGACGTTAACAAAGAGGCATTAAATTGACTTTGCCTAAAAAATTGAAACTAAAATTTATGTCGAAGTATTAAAATTACAATGAATATTCAACCAAAGCTATGAGAAATAAAAATGTAAAAATGACAATATAATTGGTAATGGTTGGAAATTACGAAAAATTTAAATGTAACTTGAAGACAATACTGAAAAAAACTGACAAAAAAACCCTACAGTAGTGTCATGCAGTATTGGTCGGCCAGTTATGTTTGCACAGTTATATTTTAGACGAGTCTCGTTCAGGTTCTTGTCATCACCCTTCTACACTCTCCCTAATTTAAAATTTAACAAACACTACAAATTGTTTTCATAATTTATTTTCTTCAACTATTTGCCATATTGGAAAATTTGTTTTGTTTGGTTGAACGTCAGGGATATCTTGACTTCTAAACCAATAACTATTAAATTGAGTATATTTTTGTTACTAAATTGATAAAGTAATGATTGTTTAAAGTTTTTACTAATATATAATGATATTATTCAATCATATCACCATATCAAACCCCAAACTATAGTTATCAGATTCGAAAGCTGAAGCTTAATAACGTATATAAATTTAATAAGAAAAATTAGCGATTGTTTTGGACTTTAATAAAATTGATTGACAATTGACATAAAGAACAGAAATGTAACAAATCTTCTAAGCAAAATTGATGTCCCGATACATCAGCTTTGTATGTTCTATCGTTAACCCGAAGCATCCCTGATTTCAGTGATCTAAATGAAAACTGAACGGTAGTGTTTTTTTTTTTTTTTATTGTGAATTAAACCTAGGTAATATAATCGTTTAGGGAACAAACCTCGAGAATCGACGGAACCAACTCTTTCAGGCCATTATTGGCAGCGGGTCCAGGAAATCCGCTGACCAGGGTAACGTTGTGCCCCCTTTCCGTGAGGGCCGCCCCCAGAGCCACGAAGGGCACCGTGTGGGAACGCGTGCCCCCCATGGTCGCCAACAGTACCGAATAACCCGCACAAAACTCGGTCCATTGTAGAATGACCAGCACCGAAACAATAAGTGTCGCGAATCCCAGCTGCATCTTCCCACCAGTAACGTTCTGGTCTCTGAGCGAACAATGGAGTCTCTTGCTATCTCACCTCTTGCCCCGGTTTTTTTTTTACTTGATCTCCATGATCTCCCCGGACTAGTCGAGATCCTTTCGAAGCTTCCGTCACGAAGAAGGATCCATCACTCGATGTGTCTCCGGCGTCACCTTCCGCTCGACTGAGATCGGGATTCGAGGCGAGTTCACGGCTCGGCAGGATTTCGAAAGTAACCGGTCATCAATAGTCGAAACTCGAATAGATCGCCTCCGCTATACAGGGAATAATTCAGTCGATCCTCGGTTATTCGAACGTCTTCGAGTGTTGGTCAGCGCTGAGGTAATTGATTGCACGGAAGCGCCTCTGAATGGCTGAAGGCTCCTGCGGTCATTTTTTGCCGATTAATTCAGTGCTCACCACCGACGCACCCGATTCCATTTCCGGGTCGAACCTGCAAAAACGATATTTCTTAAAAAGTTGATAAATCTTTGAGAGAGAAACAAGCAGCGACGTATATTGTATATATATCGAGAACGTCGACGAATGACACGAGGATAACAAATGGTGTCATTCGCGAAAAGTGACGCGTGCTCTTCTTTTGTGCGACTCGAGCAACAGGTTATATTGGCGTACTGACATAGGCTGCATCAATATCGCGGATTGCGTAAGAGCCGCTTTTAAACGGCCTACGAATTGAGACGCAGTACCATAAGATATGGGCGAATTATGATGGAAAATAAACAAAATATCGAGGATGACGTTTATTGACCGATCCGACTTTTTGTCCGGGTTTCGCCAGATGAATCGAGAGGCGACTTTGTTTTTATCGAAGCACGGGCCGAACTTTGAGGTGTATGGTGTCAGAAACACGTAGACGTTTTTAATGTTACGACGATGCTGTCATCTTGGGGCTGCATTAAATTTTATGGAATATAGTTTCAAAAATAGCAATAGCAATAAAAAGAAGAGTAGGGGAATGAAAGATCAAAAAAAGACATGGCAGGGTGGTGCCAAGGTTCTGTGGAAACTTTAAAATTAAAATCGTTTTTTTTTTGCCTGTGTGGAGGTTTTAATGGCACTAGGAATGTTAGGGGAAAAAAGTAGAAGCAACACATTTTTAACGATCGTTAATGTTTGAGATGAAAAAAATGTGTACTTGTTTGTTATTTCTAAAGTTTATAGTTGAAAGAAGAAATGCAAAAGTTACAAGCTAGTCGAACTTAGTCCAAAATCGTTTTTTTTTTTAAACAAAGGCGTATACTATATATATATATATCATGGTCTAATTATTGACACTTTAATAGAATGAATGGAAATATTATAATAGATTAAATTTATTTCAAATCCTTATGGTATATTTGACCAAGTTTGACAAATAATATCTATAAAATAAAATAAAGAAGTAAATAATTATGTGGGAGGTCGCTTGTAAAGTTTAAAAAATGTGAAAAAAATAGATTTATACATTCTTTGTAAAATGACAATTTGGACCCCGTAGAAATAAAAGAAGAAAGAGGAACAAGAATGAGTAAATTTGATGAGAGGTTAAAAGAAGTTGATTGAAAGAAAATAATTAGGGAAATTGACTGAAACAGTAGATATAATGAACAAAACAAACAGAAAAAGGAATGCGCCAAAGAAAAAGAAATTATCAAAATAACAAAAAGATGACCAAAACAAAAAGCTACGAAACAAAAAATTTCTGAAATAATAAAATGATAAAAATAATAAAATGCCAAAAATAAAAAAATGACCAAAACAAGAAACGGACCGAAACAAAAGAATGTCCGAAATCAAACGAAGATATCAAAACAAAAAGTAATGTCCAAAAGGAAAAGAAGTAATCAAAACAAAAAATATATTAAAACACAAAAATACCGACACAAAGAATGATCGAAACAAATTAAAATGACCGAAATTAACAAAATTACAGAAATAAAAACAAAATACCAAAATAGAAAAAATAACTTAAACGAAAAAAAAAATCAAAAAAAGTCAAAAAACCGACCAAAATAAAACGACCAAGACCAAAACCAAAACATTGACTAAAATTTTTATAATATCCGATGGAAACTGAAAAATGTCCAACACAAAAAGAAATTACTAAATCAACAAAGAATTGGCAAAAATAAAAGAAATGTCAAAAAAATAACCAACACGACAAGAAATGGGAAATTCCAAGAAAAACTGAAAAGAAAAAAAAAGTTGAATACAGTTATTGATATTTAGCACGTAATACTGAAATAAAAATTTAAATGCAGGAATTTGAAAAGAAAACACTTTCGGAGGCTCGGATCTATTCTTGAAAAGAAAATCGCAGACACGAAAGTAAAACTGAACTCGCTCTTCTAGTGGAAATCAGGAAATACGTAGTGTCTAAAAGCGTTTAAAAGCCCATCATTAAGAAGGGACACTTATATATATAAACGTAAACGTTTGCTGATGTTTGCCGAAGAAATTTGCAGGATATAGCCAAGAGAAAGAGAAAACGCAAGTGCGATATAGATCTGAGCTCTCATACATAAGCGCAGGTATTGAATCGATGGGCTTCGTTTATGATGGGGGACTTTTTAATTGTTGTTTCCGGAAACCTCTTGACATCACGATGTAAAAACTTTTCGCGATGACGTGAAAATCAAAGGCTCGAAGCCGAATTCGTTTCAGGGATTGTTTACGACCAATCTTTTGTTTTCTTAGCCATTACACTTTAAAAGCTGAATGCTAATATGATTTTTTTTGGTTTGACGTCTCATACGACAATACGGTAAGATGATAAAATTGAAAATAAATTGAACAACAGCAATTTAAACTCATTGATGGACAAAAATGGACAAATATTGACGAAAGTTGACACGAACATAATGACGAATATTTTGGACGATTTTTTATATTATTTGGAATATTTTTTAAATTACTATTTAATTTGAAGGATAAGATAGTGTTAAGTCTTTATTTAACGTTTTAGGCATTTGTATTAACACCATATCGCAGTCGAAATTTATTGCGTACAAAAAAAAATACATAATAATAAAGATTCAATATTTATACATATTCGTATTGGTCGAATTATTTTTTTTTGTATGTTCCTAAACAACTCCGCATCTTTTTTAAAAATACTACGTAAATTATTTCTAAGATGCTGAATTTTTAATTTATTTTATTGTTATATTTTTTACAATAAACCTATAATGAACGGGTCTCGATAACATATTAAAATGAAGGTTTAACACCATATTTTCCAATCGTCCTACTTCAACAAAAAAAAATCTATATCACTAAAAAAAATTCATATTTTAGCAAATTACTCAAAACAATTAATTAAAGACCAAAAACTTGAGGAAAAAGACAATAAATGCTAACAACTTGAAATTATGTACTGCGAAGTTAATAACTATAATAATAATCAAAATAATAAGATGAAAAACGATTTAAACGTAGTGTTATAAATCTTAAAATGTCTATACTTTCTGAAATAATTCGATTGAAAATAAGTAGTAATTCCTGACATAATCTAATATGACATTTAAAAGAGTGAAAAAGTCATGAAAAATGTTGGACTCAATTAATCCAACTGTTTTGAAAGCAAAATAAATATCTGCAAGGTCGCATTTATTCCGAATAGTAAAAGAATAATAATAAGGTTAAAGTTCGATGATTTTTTTTTTGCGCAGGTGAACGAGAAAATATTGTGTCAAAAGTATGTCACGACACTTTTCCATTTCGTCACACGAGTGACGAGTATTTCTGCAACCGCACACGCTGATTAAATGAGGATTAAAACAAGTGTATATTTCGTTCGCCTTAATTAAGGATAATTGGCCTTCTTATTGGAGTAAAATTTCGTCAATAAGTAATTTACGAATAATAGCGATCGTCAAAGAACGAGTATTTTACGTGTAACTTGAATGTATATACTTTCGCTGAGGTAAATTTATGGCGTACACATGATATCGTTTAATTTATTGTGATAAAAAAAAAAACAAATTCGATGACGCAACCTGTTATTTTTGATGGAATATTTTTACATTTTATAGAATAAAGTTAATCAACGAAGTGAATTAATGATAAAAATTGATTTTTAATTCAATTGTTTAGAAACGCTGCTCATTTCCTAATATTATTTTTCACTAAATATTATATTCATTTTTTCATTAACATTTCCTTAATACCTAATCGACTTTTATGAATTTTTCATTTTTTTATGTTGTCTTTTTTTTAATTTTCTTAATTTGTAATGATGTTTACATTTACAACTGTTTTAATGTTTATTTTTATCAGTTGCATTTAATATCGATATAATCTTTTGTATTTTCCATTAGATCATGTCAATTGCGTCATTTTTCCCACACTTTTATCAATTTTTTCTCGAATTTCATCGAATACCCCATCCTTTAACTTCTTTTCGTACTTATGCGTTATTCGGATTTTATGTCGATTTTTATTCATTTTTTAACTTTCGTAAATGTTTTATCGAATTTTTTGTCAGTTTCAGTAGATTTATTTCTCGTTTTATGTTAATATTCGACGACTCATTTTTATCCGGTCAAAATATACAAAATTTCGGCGGTTTTTTGTCATATTTCGTAAGCACTTTTTCTTGAATCGAATCCACCTTTTTAATTTCCGGGTTCGCATGACTTCCCTATTTACTACGTTTACTGTCCATTACTGATTGCCATCATTGGTGGTTTTATTTATTACTATGATCAACAGGATCCTTCTCGCCACTCGTGCATTTTATCTGCCTCCGTTATATATAAACAGATAATTAGAAAATTGCGCATACTCATTTTTATCCGCATAGCCATCACATTGTTCGGTCAAACTATCTGGATTTTTAATGACATTTTCCAGTTGGAAATATACACTTTCCTTGATATTAATTAAATACCTTTTTTAGATAAATCTTGTACAATTTGTACCCTATTTCTGTCAACCATTTTTCGGCACATCTACTGGGACAACTTATCTAAGCATTTTTACATACATTTATTATGAATAAGGATATATTCAACATAGGCATAATGATATTCAATTACATTTAATACCAACACTTTGTTCATAAGTTTCATCATATTCTCGTACTATTATCACTACCTACATTGTTATTGTCATTAAATCTTTCGCAAATACCATTTTTATCAGCATGGACATATGGGTTTGTTCGTCACCTTCTTCTTCGTATGTGACAAGATTGAACCTCATCTTCTCTAAATTTACATATAAGAAAATCAATTGCAGTCGATTTATACGGTGCTTTATATCTCGGTCTTATTAAATGTTTATTCATTTAAATAAATAAATAAAGAATTTCCTTAACGGGAAATTTCGTCGTGTCCCGAGTCTATTGTTAAAATATATTGACTCGGGATTCAAATATTGAAACTTTTTTTAACAATATTGACTCGGGACACGACGAAATTTACCGTTAAGGAAATTATTTATTTATTTATTTAAATTATACTTTGACCGAGTGAGGAATTATATAAAAATTCCTTATTTCTATTCGTTAATATGTTTATTCAATTATAAAAGAAAATAGATCAAATTATTGTCCTACCAAGTTTGCATATAAGTATATTGTATTTCAAAACAAATGAGTAAACGATTTTGACAGGGCATGTAAAAAAATAAACTGCACATTTTCACTGGATAGTATGTATCTAATATTTGTCCATTTGTTTTATATAAATATCTTGAATAATTTAACTCAACCGTCATTAGTCAAGATATTTAAGGAAAATCGTGGCCTCTTTAAATCCAATTTTAAGATTTGGACAGTTTTGTGAGAAAAAACTGGTCGATTTATTTTTGTCTAATTATACTGTTCAGTTTATGACCACTTTTATTGCGCTGTTAAACCAATAATTTTAGACATCAAGTAGCTTGTAACGAGCAAAATTGGAAAGAATTTCGACCAGGGTTCACTTTTCCGTTTTGATAACGTAATTTTTTTCAGCGTTATTTTTTTTTAAATAGTAATGTTTAAAGTATTCTTCTCTTTTTTTTCAAGTTTTCCTATAGGAAAACATGTATATATATAGCGGTTTTCAATTTATGATATTTTCATTTCCGGAAAATGCTGTTTTTAAATAGATTATTATAATATAATCGACTATTATTATAGAATGCCTGTTTTCCGTTCGGATGACACACTCGTCTATATGTTTTATTACACATTATTGCTTTTTCAGCCAAGAAGAACACGGTAAAATTTAAAATATCTTTTGGTAATAGGTATATATATAAAACATTTCATTACATAAAGTTTTGCCTAATAATATACGTATATAGTTTATTATATATAAATAAAAAAATTCTATATTATATATTTTATTATATATATATTCTTCTAAGTATGGTAAATAATTATATTGTAAGGGTTACCCCTGCCCAGGATAGATAATTCAAATTTCGCGCGATGATAGTTTGCTTGACGTTCGCCGCGTGGCGTGGTAGCGCATGCAGTA
>JAPYZR010006097.1:0-10068 GCA_030522945.1 Trichopria nigra
ACCCCCCCCCCCCCCCCCCCGACCAATCGCAATCGGCCCATTGAATCATGGTCGTGGAGATATCTTCGTTAAGTGAAAGAATTAGTGGAGATATACTATCTAAGGCGTAAATAAATCTTTTTTTTTTTTTTACTTTTTACTAAGAATTGTACATATAAAAATTATTTTGGCCTTTAAAAAAAAAAAGGATATATATATATATATATATATATATATGCATAGAAGTATAACTAATTATTTAACATTCGATTCATATTTAAAAATTTATATACAGTAATATTTCAGACAATATGTGCAGTAGGTGATTTAAATCGAAATAAAAGTCTTGCATCTGACTTTATGAATCGTAACATTTTACAATTGGAGATGAAATAGTTTTCTCTTTTAGATTGCGTATTGATACAATGTATTTCAACTTCGTACTAAACCTGATAAAATACTTTCCCAGAAATTGTCTTTAAAACCTAAAAATCTATACGAGTTTCACACAAAACTTAGTGTAATAAGTTTACATATAACGTCTTAAGCATATTCATTATTGAAAGACACTCGTTTGCTCAAGTGTTCTGTAAATGTCTTTGTAATGTGTTAGAATCGTTCGACTGATTAACAAAACTTCAATATGCTAGATACATTTAGTATTATATTCATGTATCCACTTTGTAATCTTTATATATACAACTTTGTATAGTTGACCAAGTCATATCCACCTTGAGTCAAAATAAATGAAATTATTACTACTCTTATATAATTCGTAATTCTCTCGTATATATTTGTAATTGAACTGTTATGTGAAGAAATATTCCTTAAGCCACGTCATTATTTGAAAGAAACAATTTCGTTAAAAGTGATACATAAGAGGAAAACAATGAAATAATTCGGATAAATACATGATAATATATGAGGCTAGTTTTGTGATCCCTTATGACGAATTAAAACCTTATAAAGAATGTTCTCGCATATTGATATAACAATGTTTCCAGTAGGGTTGTCAACCTTTTCAAGGAAAAATTAATTCCTGAAATTGTTATTTTTAACATCATTGTATGTAAAATACCTTACAATAATGCAATTCTTCGAGGCTTACATTTAACCTTTACTGAAAATTGCAATGGAAACAAAGTCTATTTTTAAGATGCAGAGAAAACAATTTTTTATGTCATGTAATAATAAATAATGTTCTCATTCAATCAAATAAATAATTTAATTAAAAAATTAACTGACTAATGAAGCCATCTTAACGGTTCTTTGTAAAACTATTCTTTTAAACAGAGTTAAAACTTTTTTATGTACCGTCGAAGTAACAAGACTTTGCAACGTGTTATGCTACTATACATTCATTGTATTACATGCTGTCGATTTATTTATTTTTCACGAATTCGTTCAAAAATATTCTTCTTACCTGTCAAAAATGCGGGCCTCCTTCAAAACGTTCCCGAGATTGATATATGCATCCAGGAAATTCGGATCGAGGGCAACGGCCTTTTCGAAATGATGTATCGCCAGCCAGATTTCACCCTGAGCGTTGAAAACACAGCCAAGATTGCTCCAAGCTACTGCGAAGTCAGGCCTTGTCTCGATCGCCTTCAGGTAGCAAGCCTAGAGTCAAATTGAAAACTTTAAGTGGTGATATTCGCGATTGAGGCTGGGACGCACCACGCTCTTTTTGCCCATCCTCTCCTCGTCGCACCGCAGCATTCGCAACGTGCTCGCCGAAAGTCTTCTCCAAATGTGAGCTCTTCCACACATTTATATCGTAACGAATATTATCCAATCATTAAGCCGATTAAAAGAGAATTTCCCGAGAGACACAACAAGAGTCTGAAGTTCCACGAGCACGGGACGATATATATATATATATATATAAAGCTATTCGAGGCGAGTAGCAGTCAGAAAAGAAATAGAGAATTCGACGGACGATTTGCGCCGAAAGTAGCGTTACGACATTTGTGTGCTCGACGATCGTAGACTCCAAATAGGCCACATCAGCCTATGAATGCGCCTATGGTTTCAAACTATGAATGCGGGTCTTAAACTATAGATCTAATAGTTTAAGATGTAAATGTAGACCTCAAACGGCATTGTTAACTTCTGTTAAACTTTTTTGATTGAAAGTTGTTGACAGAACGTAAATTTTATACGATTTTTGTTTAAATTGTTACAATGGATACCACCATTTTTTTAACTTTTTGATAAATATTATCTAATAAAGCATTCATGCAATGTACATTTAAACAGTTCATTTAAAAATTCCAAGTTTCTCATTAAAACTTGATTAGTGTAAGAAATAGTTGCGAAGAAATTCATGTCAATAAAATACACAATTTTGTCCCTCGGTCTAGATCTCAGAGCAATTTTTCTTAATGAGCATTCTGCAGTGAAAAACTAATCTTTCTTTTCTGAGTGCTCTCCGCTCGATCTAGGAGAGGAGTCTACCGATGGATAAGGGAAGAAAAGAGGATCGAGACGCGCGTGGAACGTCACCATAAATTGGCCATGTTGTTCAGTTACTGGAATGTGGACTCCCCGTCGAGTAGCCAATGACACTCGACACACCGTCGAATGGCCAGAGGTGAAGATTGACATTGATAGACGTTAGATCCTTAAAACATAACAGTCGTTAAATACCAATGACTGCAACTGGTTACGATTAAATAGCAAATTTGTACATAATAGCACTGAAAAATAAAATGTGTACATATGTAATTGTTTAAGAGAAGTGTCAACTTTAACAATCACTTATCGTCGCATTCGACTCCGACACAAAGTGTCAAAAATCAAAGAAGTTTGCGGCTCTGAAAAAGAATGAAAAAAAAAGATAAGGATAAAACGATGTCCTCAATGTCAACTCCAGCCATCGGTGTGTGAGAGAAAAAAGCCAGCCAAGCAGTGACGCTCCATGGGAAAACGTATAGTCGCGCGTGCCGAGAGGATGGCTGCAATGCAATCAATATAATATAATCCGTACCTAAAACATAAATGTAAGGAAGGATTCGAATTTCGGTTGGCCGGCCTCTGGATATCTCAGGGCTGCAGGACGTGATTGTGAGCTGCGAAGGTCATCGGACATAGCAAAAGAAATATTTCATGCTACGTTTTGTTTTACAGTCAAAAAATTTGTAGACAGGCATGTAAAAAAGGCATTAAGATTTACAAATTTTGTCCCCTTTCCGGGTATCGTGCTGTCTATCGAATGGCAAAAATAGTGGAACTCTATTTCGCGAAAAAATTTAACGTGACATTGATTCCCTTCGACGAAGCAGGGACGATGGAAATTGAGAAGGAATAGAGACCGGCCTCGGGAATTACATTACCTTCAATGTACCCATCGGTAGGTTGACAGTAGGTACGGCTCGTAAGCTCTCATAATAAACTTAGACTGAGAGACAGTTACTGAATAACCAGATTCAGATTCATCACCCTTTGACGAAGGAACTGGTGGAAAGCGACCATTCGCATCGCTCCGACTGCCCCTCCTAGAGTTGATCAATCCGCCCACAACAATAAGATATCTGCGTTAATCTCTTTTTTCCAGTACTCAACTTCTCCTCAACTTTTCCTTTTACACCTAATGCACTCTGCTCTCGCCGGCACGAAACTTGCTACGGCAACGGCCACGGCTACTATACATCGGTAATATAATTATTATGTATAACCACTTGAGTGATTGACTTTCCCTCGAGAATTTGTTTCAAAAGAGCAAATTTAAACCCAATTAAACATGAAAAGAACATAAGGATTTCATGGGTCACTGATCACCAATTTGTTATTAAGCTTAAAGTGTCACGCTTGGCCACAGCCAAATAAAAATACAACTTAATCTACGAGAATTTCATTAATGTTAAATTATAGAAATGTCAAATTTAACAAGAGCCAAATTTTCATTAAATTTGAGAGATTTTTACTACTAAATCGCAAATATGTTATCAGCAATCCACCAAACCACCTACAACAAAGGCAGGGCGAAGTATCATAAAAGTTGACAATCCGATTCACAATTCAAACTCTGATAAATAAAATCTAAAATATTAAGAAACGAATTCTGTAATTTCTTTATACAACTCCTATTCTGCAGCGTGGAATATTCTATGATATCAATTTTTATCCAAATCTGTTCATTATTACATAGTCACGAAATAAAACCAGTATTACACGTTTCATTGAATCGTACAGATGATTTAATTCCCAAAATTGAATTCAACATCCTAAAAAAAGTAACAAATTAGAAATTATATATTAGCTTTTTACGAAATGTCTAATCCATCACTCAACTGGTTAATCTCAAACTTCAAGCCGTAGTCCTCAGTTCCGACACCAAGTTAACGAACGATTACGTGCAAAATCCGAAGCAACGTTGCTTTTATGGATTATCTGCAGTTGGTTAATTAATGAAGGTAAATTCCGAACTTTTTCAATTGCCATTAACACCCAAATCATCGGTCCAAATTGTTTAGATGATAATCGACCCGTTGCTTTGATCATCATGTAATCAAATTACGCGCACGAATACAAGAGAAGCTAGTGCCTGGACGAGTCTGAGAAAAGAGCAAAAAAAAAAGGGGAGCCAGTAAGTTCTCAAGAAGTGATTTCAGGGTTGCGAAAAACTTCCTTTGCCACCGATTTTCTTAATTTTAGCTGAAGCTTTCATGATCTGGAATTATTATTTTACCTGACTGCTTTAAAAAAAAAAAAAAAAAAAAACAATCACTTCCGTTTTAATTGTTTGCATGAAATTAAAAAATTTGTGAGATATTACAGTAAAAAATTGGCGAAAATAAAACCAAGTCATGAATGCATCAAATAGACAGCATTGTGAGCGATAGACTTCTTGACTAGCAAGGACTGCTTCGATTACATTACATTTATTTTCATTAATAGGATAATAGTCTGTATTCATTTTACAACATCTCTTAGCATTTATGTATGAAAACAGTTCAAACAGTCGAAAAGTCTTGCGCGAATGATGCATGAAACAATCTACAAGGAGGTAAAGGAACAGAGAGGTGCTGTAAAATAATTAATAAGAAAGTAAAGGATTCGGTTGAACTTAAGAACTAAATGTTTAGCCGATCCTATTCTTTGACAATTGAAGCCAAATCATTAAACGTAGATATCATTTGCCAGACGATCTCATGATTTCGAATAGCTCAAATCGAGTCAATAGGATCGACTGCAACAAAATTCAGGAACTTGTGGCAACACCAGGAGAAGTGATTTGGATATGTGGTGTTGCTACAAGTACTTATATTGCCAATGTGGTTCGCACTCTATCATCAACAGTATCATAATTTGAACACGGTTATTGCACCCAACAGTTTTTGTCAGAGTACTCATGCACCGGATTTAACAATGTTTATCAAGCATGCTATTGCATCATTAATTGCAGGTACTGCGAATAACCGTGCTTCGTACTGAACAGTAAATATCTGCGACAGATGCTATGTTGTATCGATGACCGTTCACAAAAATAATAAGTGATACACCATTTTTCTAGTCGAATAATTAATGTTGAAAGAAAAGGTCTCAATTTATATGACAAATATGAAATTTCACTGTTAGATGTAGTGTGTGCTGCACACATAAATGTGGTGCATAAAGGAAGCTTCTTGCAAACGTAACGTAAACATCTACGCTTCGCACTGTAAACATTCTTTCAAACTGCACTGGCTAAAACACATGCATCTTTTGCTTTCGTACGCTGACAGAAATTAATATCCAGATTCTGAAATGTATTCTTGGAAATCTTATAGAAAGATCTATGGTGTTTCATAAATAAATTTATAAAGTTAATATTGGACACCTTAAATAACACCTTTTTACAGCTGTACATTGTGCGAATGCAAAAAATGTCTCATGTGACAATCATTATTGTTCTTACAAACCTAAGCACTTCTTACCTTAGCTTCGTCGAGTCTTGCTAAAGCTTTCAAAAGATTACCAAGATCGCTCCTTACGCAGTACAAATCCTAAAAAATATACAGAACATTATTTGACGATATTCACGACAATTTAATGATGAACATTAACTAGCAAAAGAATTAAAAAATTAATATTACAAGCCAAACAAAATTAACCGTTACAAAATTGCTGAAATAAATTTGTTTTTGAAGCCATCCTACTTAAGAGGGTTCTAAAGTAGAACACAGTTACCGACCTTACCTTGCAACAAGAAAAGTGTAAATTAAAAAATGATTGAAACGTCTTTAGAAAATTCGGGCTTCAGAAGGGTAATGCTACATATCACATATGAACCCAAAAAAAAATACAGGTGACAATGTTTCAAAATTAAATGAGAACTATCTGAAATAAATTATTTTCTATTATCTCCAAAAAAAAATTATCTATTTCGGATAATTTGCGTTTTATTTTCAACCAATTTGATCATTTTTTTGAGGATTGAATCGGTTATGCAGAATCACCCTTCCAAAGCCCAAATTTGAAAAAAGCAATTCAATCATTTTTAATTCACACATCTCTTTTCAGAGTTACGTTGGTAACTGTTCTACCTTATACCCCCCTTAAATACTAGTCAATCTAATATCAAAAAACATACAGAAATAGCTATTTAATTTTTATGCAATAAAATTGAATTATTTCGAATCGAAGATAATTTTTTTTATCTATTGTATATTAATCTGAATCAAGTATGATACCCTACGGCTACCAATGAAGGCAATCATGACTACTATTTTTATGTTCGTTAACACTGTTATTAACAATGTTAATTTTTATTGTTTCGCAAGTGCAAAAAACACTCACTGGATTATATTGCAGCGCAGTAACATAGGCCTGGACAGCCTGCTCCATATCTCCTGCTGCAACTAACGCTGCAGCCAAATTTATATATCCATCGATAAAATCTGGTTTTAATCGAACTGCGTGTCTGTAGTTTTCCAACGCTTCTTGAAGTTGTCCTCTTTCTTTGAAAACATTGCCCAAGTTGCTATAAGCTTCAGCTAGCAAAGGATTTTGTTTGATTGCTAAACTGCTGTAATGTGCAGACCTGTAATCAAACAATAAATATAATAACAATCGTGAACAATTGCTTCTCAATTCCTAATCGTAAACAAGAAGTATTCAAAGTCGAAAATGTTTAATAATAGTGTTTATCATTCAATGTTTAGATTTTTGGATTAGGATATGCCTTCAAAACAATATAAAAATCAAAACATGTTTGTTAAACTTACTTGTCCAATCTTCTGCACTGAAAGTGTATTGACGAAAGTAACAAAAGAACTCCAGTGTTATTAGTCTCCTGTCTCCAGAGTTGCATGCAGTGCCTCTCTGCATTTTCATAATCTCCGGCTTGATATTCACGGTGGGCAAGTTCCAACAACCCTGAAATCGAAAAAATTGTTTAATTATTTTATTTCACAGATTTTCTCACAACAATAAATATAAATATCTACTACAGAATATAACTTCTGTCTAAATAATGTCTCCAATATTATAAAGTAGGTGTATCTAATCGTATATTTATAGTCACAAAAAAAAGTTCAGTAAAATTGGTAAAAACTGAAATTTGTTTTGTGACCATTTTGCAATAGGAATTGATATTATCGACAAAGTCTAAAACTTCCTTTATAGAATTTTCAATAAATACAATATATTTTTGGCATACCATAATTTAAATATAAGACAAAGTGATCTATGAAAGAGCTTATTGAAAGTTGCACAATTCTAATATTGTTACGACGTATTCATATGACAGAATAATTACAGAAAGATTATTATTTGATTTTTTGTTTTTGACAAGGAATAACATGAATCTACCTCATAATTGCAACACTTATATCATTTTTAATCACGCTAACGTTATTGAATCTGATACTATATCTATATGCAATGCTTCATAAATGAACCTGCGTTTCATAATTTCATTTACGGTGACGTGTGATGTGAAGTCACTTTTGCCGATACGAAAATAATTTGGAGCTTCTATATTTTGTTACTTTCTATATGCTACATTTCATGCGTACTAATTGTTCAAATTCAACCCAACCAAGTCAACCTTTCGTCTTGTGCAAACCTAATGACAGATTCGAACGAGAAAAGATAAGCACCCTATGCGGTGTACTCCGTTATGATTTCGACATGAATTTGTTGTGACTGCTTCATTTCTCGAGTCGTTTTCTCAGGGAAAGATGCCATGTTTAAAGGTAAAGTAAAATCCGGAGGAATTGTCGTC
The DNA here is from genome assembly GCA_030522945.1 of Trichopria nigra. Classification (NCBI taxonomy): domain Eukaryota; kingdom Metazoa; phylum Arthropoda; class Insecta; order Hymenoptera; family Diapriidae; genus Trichopria; species Trichopria nigra. The sequence continues at coordinate 8,189 of JAPYZR010006097.1, forward strand.
AAATTTCCCGCCCAGCCCGGGCTACTGACAGAAAACACAAAGGACTTCCTAACCTATAGGCAACTTGCAAGGAAAAATCCAAGTGAGCGCCCTAACGAAAACCCTTGGCTTTTCCCAGGACCCCAGGACTCTCGCCAAGGCGCGCAGTCACGTTCGTACATTTGTATTGTATTCCGAAGGGATTCGAAAGGGAAACCACCATATTTCTCTAACTGGCGAGTTCCCCCTTCGAGTATAGCGCAACGGGCATAACGGCAGTTCGCCCTTTATGCAGGAAATGACGAACGCCCGATGCGATGAGCGAAAAGCCGAACAAGGGCCGAAGGAGGAGGAAGTTGGCAAAAAGTTTGACTTTTTTTACGCGACGAGCGTTGAGAAACTCGATACCGACAAACAAACAAAAGACGAAGAAAACAAGAAAAAAGAAAAAAAAAAAAAAAAACAATTGAACTCTTAGCATACTAACAATAGGTATCGATAACGACGTTGATGCCGTTGACTGTCTGCTCGTCGGTGACAGCGATCAACTCCTTGCCTTGAGTATCCTGCGTCACCACCATGAGATTCTGTCCGTTCTGCTGCCAATCCAAGAAACTGTGCTGTGGCTGGAACTGCGTTTCCACATTGGCGACAATCGCGTTCACCGATTGATTTTGACCCGCGCTCGCAATGAGTGCCACCGAATCCGGCCGGTCGGACACGCGGGTGCTCATCATCTTCGATCCTCGTCGATCCAACGACTCTGACGACACTCAACAAACACTTGTTAGCGGCGGCGCATTCGTGTAAACCTTGAACAAGCGACCGGCACCGGTACCGAAAATCGGCATTCGCGCGCGCGCAAAAATATAAGTTGGATCGGAAGAAGAGAAAAACGTATGTAATATACGTACGAGAACAATGCACGCACACACGCTGTATATATGTCGCGACGCGCGATATATATATGTTTATACAATACGCGAGAACTCGAGCCGATTGAAATGCGTCGTTTTCCGACGGACGTTTTCTTTCTTTGTACGAAGCTCCGTATTATTACAGACGTATTTTCCTGCCTGCAGCCGTCGGTGTGTTCAGGATACGGTTGGTAAATGCGGTTTAGGCTCTGTTTCGTATACGGAATGGCGGGTATACACAGCGGGGCGGGAGGGGAAGGGGACGCCGGAACGTCGCGAGCGACGAGGAATGGAACACGATAGCGGGGGTATATAGACGGTAGGGGCGAGCGTGGGGAATGGCGAGAGAGTGAAGCCAGTACCGTGGATAGCTGCCAAAATGCCCCGAGCGATTAATCCAATGTCGGAATTTTCGAGAATTTAGGATAATGAGCTCCAACGAAGTACGTACATGCACTCGCCGATAATTATTATATGACTTTGTGCATCTCTAATATGCACACGTCACTCTTCGTTTTGGTTGGGTTGGGATCGAAACTATTGCATCTTCGTACTCTTTAAGGCACAGTTTCAACGTTTAAGATTTCCGTCAAAATGAATGATTTTCATCTAGGGTCTTTCGACGATAATGAAATCGCGCGTGACCAACGATACGTTGAAATAAAATGGAACCGAATTACCAAGTGAATTACGAAGGCCGCCATTATGGACATTCGAGAACGTCGATTTTACCGACGATATTCCACCTGCAACAAGTGCAACCGACCGCGTCGGTAAAATCATTTCCTGGCCTAAACCAATGAGAATGGCACGAGACGCGGCGCGCGAATGGCAATGATCTGATTTAAGGTGGTTCTAAAGTAGAACAGTTACCGACAGAGCTTTTCAACAATAAAATTATAAATAAAAAGTGATTAAAACGTTTTTTCAAAATTTGGGCTTTGGAAGGGTGATTCTAAATAACGTATACAATCACCCAAAAAA
>JAPYZR010006098.1:0-10066 GCA_030522945.1 Trichopria nigra
GAGTCCGTCACAACGTTCATGAGAATTCCCCTTTTTTTACCACCCAGGAAAAAAAAAACAATAATAATAATAATAATAATAATAATAATAATAATAATAATAATAACCTGCCTGGTAATAATAACATGCGGGTAAGAATACTTCCAGGGTTTGGCCTGCCTGTCGTAAGAGGTGACTAAAGGGCTATAGCTTCGTAATATGGAAGCTATGGGATTAGAGGATAACCGCCTCTAATTCCTAATTTATGTGGTTACGACGCCACCGCGCAGGGCTCCTGACCATCGGGCTGCGTCGGTAGCAGTCCAGATCCAAGGTGGAGGGGCCGAAACGGATATGGGACAACAAGGAATGACTGGCAATCCCACTGGACGATTTCAGTGGACGAAGAGACTCAGGGAAGATCTTATGCACTGCTACGGAAGAAGTAGTCCGCAGAGACGAGGCTATATGGCGAGATTTCATGACAGGTTTACAGAAATGCACCCCGACCTAGCGAATCGCTTCTCTCGACAACAACTACGGGACTATGAAGCGTATCTAAGATGGGTGAACCTTGTGGCCTCTGCACCCCTCGCAGAAAGTCATTATCAAACGCCGTCACCAAGATCGGCAGTTTATGCGAGGGTGAGATCTCCTACTATTCAGGACACAAGACCCGCGAGGCGAAACCTTAAAACCTTCATTTTGCCAAAATCGCGGGATCTTGAACGAGCTAATGACCAACTCAGCTTCTGGCGAAAGACCTGCGTCGAGTGCCATTGAGCATTTCTGGGAGGGAATCTGTGAGAAAACAACTATGTTTAATACATGCACTCCAGCTAACATACTCTTCATACAACTATGCGATAATGTCTTACGACAGTCTGAGGAGTGTGTGCCAGTTAGCGTGGACGAAGTAGCAAATGTGGTAAAATTTTTTCGTCTCCGGGTTGGGATGGCATCAATAATTATTGGTGGAAGAAGCTTACTTCTTCCCACCGGCACCTAGCCCGAAAGTTGGCTTCCTTCCTAATCGACAAGAAACCTATTCCAGGCTGGCGGAAGGCCGAACGGTACTGATCCCAAAGTAAGGAGATTTGTCCAACCCAAAGAACTATCGACTAATTGCACGCCTAAATTCGGTCTACAAGTTATTCACTACCATCTTGAATAATCGCACATTAGTATCCGTGAATCCGATAGTGTGAAACGTCACTGAGCAAAGGGGTTGCAAAATGGGAGGGTTAGGATGTAGAGAAAACCTGCTCATGGACAGGTGTATATGCGAAGACGCTATACAGTGCAAACGTAACCGGTCGATGGCCTGGCTGGATTACAAGAAGGCGACACCCAAATTGGGTGTCATTTCGGACACCGAACATATTTTTTTCTGTGAGGGGTGATGGTACTGAAGATGGCGATTCAGTCATCAATCTTACACCGACAGCTTTTTAAACATATGCACGAGCACGACTTCTCTCAGGAGCTGTCTTTTGCCTTTTTAAGATCTAGTGGGCTTAAATCCGAGACCGAGAGATTCATCTCTACCTTAGAGAGGTCATCGCTACCTTAACATACCTCCATCGTGTTTTAGACGTGGAGATGACCAGGACGCTTTGCAGGGCATGTATCGGATGCGATGAAGCTATAATGCATATACTGTCGGCTATCGATGCATACGGTATCGATGACATCCCGATTATGACGTATGTACGTCCTCACTGATATCGGCTCCGTTGTCGCAAATGATTCCTGTAGAATATACGGGAATTATTCGTTTCCGACTGTCAGACAAATCACAGCCAACAACCCTGACATAGCCTCGTTGATTTCGATACGAAATCTAATTTCGTAATCGAATTTTCCGCACCATCTGAAACGAACATCAGTGCGAAGGAGGACGAAAAACGGATGAAATATCAGGACATCCTATTTGAGATCCGCAGGGGCTATCGAGGATTCCGGGTGCAGCTCGTTGTCTTAATAATAGGAGTGCTTGGCGATATGAGGGCCACGTTTATCGAGAACATCCGACTCGTTCCGGCATGACGCAACTACGCGGAATCGTTAGCGGGCCTGATGCAAAAAGCAGTGCTGCTTGGCTCACTTCGTCTACTGAGATCACACGAGATCCTGTGACCGCTAACCTGATGGTAGAAGGAGCGGTCATAGGGGAAGAATTGGCCCTGTGCGGTCTGCAGCGAAAGGGATCAAATATCGGACACTTTTCCAAATAATTTATTTGTATTGCGCTTTGAGATTAAGACTCCTTAAACGCAGTGGTTACAATGTATGGCATACTTCCGCGCTCCGTAACCAATTTCGTTTACTTCTAACAAACATTTTCAGGTAAATATCTGTTTCGCCTTTGGATTTCGTTGAATAGGCCATAACTAATCTAGAATCATAATAGGCTATAACCAATCCACAAAGATAGAGATAATCCTGTAATCTTTAGGATAGGAGATTGGTGAAATTGGATTCATTAAGTCAGAATGTATGACTTAATGGAGTTTGTAATTGTGCCATTGCTCGGCTCGAGTGTTAGTGAATAGTCGTTTATTAAATTTAGATATTTGATTCACATGCTCAAATAGACCAATTTTAAGCACTTTATTCAATAAAAATAGTACATTTCGTTACAAGTACGGGAAATGCGATTTCCCGCACCGAGTTGTGATTGGACCTCCACGAGTGACCGGCGAAGTCGGACACGAGTGACGTTCCAATCACTCGAGTGTGGAAGACGCCCGCACGTGTAACGAACGATATTTTTTCTAATAGTATGCGGGAAATACACTTATGTAAGCTGCGTGAGTGGGCGGCGGGGGGCTGGGGGTCACGGGCGAAGCCCCCGTTAAGAAGATTTGCTTCGCAACCAAAAGAATTAAATAATATCTGTACAAAATAAAGTAAAATATGATGAGAAATAATTTGGATAGATTTAATACAATTTAGCAAATAAAAGAGAATCAACAATCTTTATAAATTTCCAAAAATGTTCGCTGAATTTTTCATAATTATTACTAGAATTTTATTGAAGAACTATATATGTTATGTAAAATCACCGTTCCAAAGCCCAAATTTTTAAAAACCGTTTCAAACATTTCTAATTTACATTTTTCGTATTTCGAGGTTAGGTAGGTAACTGTTCTACTTTAGACCCCCTTAAACACATTTATTTAATTTCTTTACATACATTTTAATTTACATTTTAATTAATGTACGTAATATTACATCAGATATTACATACAAATCAAATTTATTTCGGAGCATTTTCCCGATTCGTATCTCCGCCCAACCAGTCGGTATCCGAGTGCCCAGGATAATCGTCCTCCACGATTGTCCCCGCAAACAATGATCAAATAGCAATTCTGAAAATTGAAAGAATTGTAGTCACTTGAAATTATTTTTTATACATAAGGAATAAGGAATAAACAATATGTTACACGTCATTTCAAAATTGAAAATGCACATTTTCAAATCTTCTTCATCACATCTGTTGGACAGAAGCATTAAACTTAGCAACACTTTAAAAATTCCCCCTCAGCGTGAAATTACATATTAAATCCATTGCCAGTAAAAATTATAAACACACATCATTTTGTTGCAAGGAATGTCAACTATCGAGTCGGAATATGAAATCAGTAGACAATTTACGCGAGCAGAAGTAAACTTTATTTCGTATAATGGCAAATATTTTGATGTCGAAAGTCGATGAAAGAGTGAGTCGTTCTTTTGACATCCAGCGGATGCCTATTAACGCTTATTATAATAGTATTAGTAAATACCGCATTTATAGTAGTCATTTTCCCATTTTTGTTAATATCTGCGTTCCCTTTCTACATAATTTGTCGAGTATTTCGCGATATCGTTGCCATTTGCGAAGGGCGCGTACAATTATCCTAAAGAAAAACTTCTTATGCGGCCGCAGGCGACTTTTAGAAAAGTACCCCCATTCGGTGTGCAATGGCGTAGGGAAACTGCAGAAAACCTACGCCTGGTTCCGCAAATATATAAACATTGATTCTGTTCGCAACAAGGAACGACGAATTATCGAAGAGCAAATTATTTTTAATCAGTCGGTATCAATCAGTAGAGATATTCATATATGCATATATATGAGCTGTCAAAATAAAAAAATGAAAAATCAACATAACAAAATTTTACCAAAATCCGAATACCAGTTAAATTGGAAAATGATTTTCGCAAATAAATTAAAATAACTTTAAAAAAATCTGGCCTACGGGTGGGATCGAACCCGGGTCGCTTATGTACTACTCTAACGTCTCGCTCGTCTTAACTGCTATACCCTACGTTCATTTAATGTTATTCATGAAAAATGATGGCTGTTTGTAACCAAATCTCTAGTGTGTGTGTTCGTCTTTGCGGCTGTAATTGCACCCGTGCCAATTATATACCGCCTTTATGCGCGGTCAGAGATTCATCAGGATCGGGGCATGAAGCACTTGAATACACCAATTTCAACAAGAAAACTGAATTTAATAAGTAATATAAATTCGAACACGCGTACAAAAGGTGTAATGACTGAATGCTCGTGCGGCAACTCGCGTTTACAAAGAAAAGCGGAGATTCGTGGATCTCGTATTTTAATGCACGTATCGCGTTGTACAATTAAGCAAAACCAATAATGCGTACGTTTCGCTGCCAGACGAAGCACTGGCTCGATCGAAAAGGCGAAGTGCAAAAACACGCAGAGAACGCCGAATGCAAAACAATAACAAATTCGGACAAGCGAGTCGAAGCATTACTGAAAACTATACTTATGAACTAAGGGTCGTTCCCGGCTTCGGCACATCGCCGATGTCAACCGGAAGCGATGCTTGCTTCGTGATCGGCCGTTTATACGTGGCACGACGCGTGACTACTCTAACGAGTCCATCATGCCCAGGGTGACACTCGACGATGCGAGCCAGGTCCCATTTAGCCGGTGGCAAGCGATCGTTGCGCAGTAACACGATTTGCCCCGGTTTGATTGAGGTTGACGTACTGAGCCACTTACAGCGATGTTGGCGAGATGAGGAAGAACCTCCTCATATTTGCGCCATGCGTCAATCAAATGCGTGGGAAGTTGAGAATCCCAATCGACATTGCATTTCCAGAGTTGTTGAACAACATCTTAAATAAACAACATCTTCGCCACAACGATCACTGGAGCTAACCACCCGATATGTGAAGACACCGCACGCTTTGTCACATCGGGTATGTTTACAGAGTTTACCGTGAATCGGTAAACGTCACCTGTGGGTTGCCAAGTAATTCCGAGAATCCTGATGCTCAGCCTGATGTCATCAGGCTGAATCACCTTGTCAAATGCAAGTCCTGCGTTAGCGGGTTCCATATCGTCTAAGAGTGAAGCAGTATTGCTTATCCACTTTCTCAAGGAAAATTAAACCTCTTTAGAGCAACTCAATCAATAAGTTGATTACGAATCTCTTTCGCTTCTTCAATTGAGGCTGCCCCAAACAGGGTACAGTCTAAGATAAAGTCCTCTAGCAATGCAACTTTACCTAATGGAAATTCGTCACCCCCGTCGTCCGCCAACTGCTTGAGTACTCGGTTCGCCAAGAATGGAGCTCTCGTCATGTCATACGTGACGGTCAGCAACTAGTACGGTACGATTTCGTCGCGAGGGGATTTGCGCCACCGGATTCGGTGTAGATCTACATCTTTTGAATCGACGCGAATCTGTCGGTACATCTTTTCGATGTCCGAAACATACACGTAGCTATGTGTGCGCCAGTTAAGATGGAGCATCGGAAGATCGGATTGTAGCTTGGGCCCGACCAATTGATAATCATTGATCGAATTGCCATTCGAGGCGGTGCTGGAAGCGTTGAAAACTATGCGGAGCTTACTTGTGGTGCTCGAGGGCTTCATCACGAGATGATGAGGTAAATATATTACTGGATTTGCCGCAGAGGTTTGCGGTGCCCTGACCATGTGCCCGAGTGATCCGTACTCGTCCATAAATTTACAGTACGTGTCTCTATTTTGTGGGCTATTCGAAAGCTTGCATGTAAACATTGCATGGCGCGATTATACGTACCTTTTAATGTAAGAGCGATCGACTTCTTTAGTGGGATGCGCACGGCCGTCGGCCGATCGCGAGTGAGTTTCTCGAAAGTGTTGTTCACACTGCTCCTCAGTCTCTGATAAGGGGTGAGGCTTTGCAACCTCCTGCAATTTCCCAAAATCGAGTAAGAGCGTCTTGCAATTCGCTATTTGCGTGATGAAAAAACACGATGAAAATGTACGGGGGCCACATCTAGCGACGTATTTGCAGAACCAGAAGGACCTATCAAGACCCAACCGAATATGGTACTAATGGCGACCGGCTCGTCGCGCCGCCCGCGTCGGATGCCATCGCGAATCACAAATGGATACAAGTCCGCACCAACGATGTGTGGCCAGCGAGCCACCGCTAATTTAAAATTGGGCTTGTACTGGGTAAGAGATTGCAAAATGAGCGCGTCGGTTGACACCGAGGCCGATTGTTCGGCCCAATCCATTGACGATGACCGACGTAGAGTGCAATTTCGTGTTTAAGGCAGAGACAGCTCGACGCGAGAAAAACGTGTGCGTTGCGAGCACCACGTGACAGGGGAATCACGAAGATGCAATTGCACCAAGTCTACTGTTGAATCAGAGGCAGCCGCTCGTATAGTACTCTCGGATGCGTGTGCGTTTGGCGGAGACGAAGCGTTCGCTGCCTTCGCCGGCAAATGCAGAAAACTATGATGCCGCGCATTGCAATGCATGCAAGAGCGCTGGCTCTTACAACTCAATTTGCGGTGACACGGCGAAAGACATTTCATACAAAGATTCTTATTCCGAGTCATGCCCAGCGTTCATCTACGGATAGATCAACGAATCACTTATATTTAAACAATTGATGTGATTCACTGTATAGGATGCACTTCTGAGATGCAGTTGCATTCGAATGCAGTAACTGAGCAGGGGAGGCAGAAGGAGATTTCGATATTACCGTACTACCCATAACGCGTGAAGGTTTTTCGCAGCCGAGCGAACTTTCGTATGACCGAATTTTGGACGATAAAAAAGTGGTCACCTGTTCAAATGTAGGGTAGTCGTAATTCGCAAGCGAGAAATCCCATGCTTCTCGCCGCATTCGATCGAGCCTTTGCGTTACAATAAAAACTGTAATATCATCCTGGACTATATGACGCAATCTTATAGCGCGTCAGTTATTGATTGCGCATCATCTAATAGCCGGCTGAGTTCGAGCGGCGAACTTTCGCGCGAAACAGGCTTCAACGCTAACAGTCAAGATAAATAAATTTGATGTAGACGACGTTTACTGTCGTACCGATCTTTTACCAACTTCCACGGAATTTCAAAATCGTCAGTGGTCATGTTTATATTTTTCAATAAATTTGCGGCGTCACCGGACAAACATGATTTCAAATAGTACAATTTTTAAAAAGAATCGAAACCGCGGTCGTCGATAATCATTGTTTTGAAATGATCGTGAAATTCGTACTAGTTGGTAAACTCACCAGAGAATTGAGGTAGCTTCAAGGCTGGTACCTGTGATCGCCGAGAATTGTCATTGGTGACGGAAGCATTTGGAGCGGCACTGACCGGAGAGCTGGCGATTATACACAATCAGTGTGAATGTGCGTGGAGAATGAGTTAAAAACAGTTTAGATTCTTTTCACGTCGCAATTATTATCGCATACCATTAAAAAAAAAATGCTTGCAAAAATAAATAAATATGAATAATGTCAATTCTTCAAAAAAAAAATCGTCCGACTACAAAAAAAAATTGTTTTCCATATTTCACAAACCTTAAAAATGATTAATATTTTCCGGGTAAAATATTAAAAAAAAAAAAAATGTTTAAAACATGCGTATAATTACTGTTAAAAATATGAGAAACTTACTGAATAAACTCTCTGTAATCCGTTTAATTCTCATTTTCTCTTTTGTTTTTTGTATCTCCTGCGTACACTATTAATTTGTGTTGTATTATGTTATTTTATGCGTACCGTATTGCTTATCGTTATCTTATTTGTTCTGGCTAATAACTAGCAGCGTTGTGCATCGACATCTTATAGATGGCGCTTTTTCATTTCCGCGCAACAGTTTCGCACGCCACACTCTCGAAGCTCTGTTCAAGACGAGCGTTCTCGCGTGCGACCGCGTTATATTTTCTACATTTATTATTGTACCATTTTCTATGAATACAGTATGATTTAACTAGTACAACCGCATTTATGTTTCCTTGATATCCTATAACCACGACCTAACAGGTTATGGGCCCAGCGTATCGCGACAAAAAAAATCGAAAGTGTGAAAGTTCTTTCGTCGTTCTTTCGTGTTTGAGTGCATAATCGACACGGACATTCGATGAACGCGAGTGCTACAAACCGCATCGAAGCCCTTAATAAGGACAACTATGATACTTGGAAAATGCAGTTGCGGGCAATAGTAGTGAAGAACAACGCATGGAAATGCGTCAACGGGACGAGCTTAAAACCGGAACCTGAGGAAGGGAACGCCGCGTCAGTTAAAGCTAGCAAAGAATGGGAGGATAACGACAACAAGGCTGCGTCGGATCTCATCCTTTCAATCCATCCAAGTGAGCTGAAGCAGGTTAAGGGATGCACGGCATCGAGGGAAATTTGGCTCAGATTAGAGGCGATCTACCAGTCACGGGGTCCCGCACGGAAAGCCACGCTCCTCAAAATGCTCGCTTTACACAAGATGGCGGACGGAGAAGACATACGCGAGCACACACGTAAGTTTTTCGACGCCGTAGACAAACTCACCGAGATGGAGGTAATAATTAATCCTGATTTTTTTTACCGGCTCAGTTCGAAAATTTTCGGTGCGCGATCGAGTCCCGCGATGATCTACCTACGCCGGAAGCTCTATGAATTAAAATAATAGAAGAGAACGATGCTCGTAAAATCGATACCGATACAAACTTACAGAACGCTTTGTTTACGCGGAATCGCGCAAAGGGAAGCTGGAAAAATAACAAAAATCTGGCATTGAAAAATGAATTCGTCAAAGAAAAGCCGAAATATAAGTGCCACAGTTGTAGAAAAATCGGGCATAAATCATCCGAATGTCATTCTCGCGTCCGAAATCGTCAGGACGCGAAACGCGCCGAAAACATCGGTTTATTCACCGTGCCGGAGAAGAACCATAACGACGCGGTATACGACGGTCATCGAGAACAGGCAAAAGAGTCCGACAGCGCACGCCAGAGTCCGAAAGGAACGGTAATCATCGAGACGATGTCCGGTGGTCGAAAAACAGACATCACGTTGATCAATACACTTCCGGATCTACGAACAAATTTTCTGTCCGTCGGTAAAATCACTGACAAGGGATTCGTCGTCACCTTTAACGACACATCCGCCACTGTAACCGATATGGCTGGGAACACAAAGCTTGTAGCGAACCGAATAGATGGGCTTTATTATCTTGAAAATAAATTACAGCCGATCTGCAAGTTCATGGCGCGAGACAATCCCTCTCAAAAGTTCGAAATTATGAAATGGCACCGACGCCTCGGTCATCTAAACCTAAAAGACTTAATTAAATGCGATCGCAATGAAACATTACGGGGCATGAATTTAGGTAAATTCGACGGAACTCTCGAGTGCGAAGTTTGCACCGAAGCAAAGATAACTCAGCTCCCCTTTCCCAAAATGTCTAATAGAAGAAGAGACTTATTGGAGTTCATTCACTCCGAAGTATGTGGTCCCATACGAATGGAAACGAAAGGTAAAACCAGATATTTCGTAACGTTCATAGACGATCACTCGAGATGGTGTCATGTGCGAATGATCGCTAAGAAGAGCGACGTTTTCAAGCGCTTCGCCGAATACAAGGCCTTCGCGGAGAATTTTACGGGAAAGAAAATCAAATTCTTACAAACAGACAACGGTCTCGAATAGCTAAGTACGGAGTTCAGCGTCTTCCTAAGAGAGCACGGAATTCATCGGAGGCTCACGGTTCCACATAATCCCGAACAGAACGGGATAGCCGAGAGAAAAAATCGTACGCTTGTGGAAACGGCCAGGTGTCT
>JAPYZR010006099.1:0-11241 GCA_030522945.1 Trichopria nigra
CCCTTCGGGGGCGAAAACAGTATAGGGGATTCCCCGCCCTAAAAACGTTGCTTCGCAACGTTTTTAGTACCTGTCATCAAAGTGACCGATTGACTTACACACATATATATATATATATATATATATGGGGCATTCTTTGTCAAAACGTTTTTTCATTACTTTTCTCACTTTTGGCCACTTATAATAGGTCCACCATTTTGGTTTTTCGAAAAACACCATACGGCTTTAAAAAATAGACATTTCAAGCAAAATGTTAAGCCCTTGTAAATCATTTTATCTCAAAAATTGAAATACGCAGGGAGGTGGCCTTTTTGACAAAGAATGCCCCGTATATATATATATATATAGTGTTGAAAAATAGAAAACCTTTATTAAGTGCCGAATATTCCAGCGTGTCAAATTATACTTCTTTACCGTAAGTAAGAAAAAGGTTTAGAAATATGTAAAAGATCGTAAATCACTATGTAATCCTACTATTAAAGGCTTACCCTAGCAATCCGACCAACTATAGACCGACTTTAACCCATTAAGTCCCAAAAAGGCAAAATTTGTATCTTACGTTTGAGCTCAGGAAACTTTGTGAAAAAGTATAAGAAAATCTTTTTGAAAATACCCAACCCTACTATTTTCGGGTACGCTCTTCACGATAGAATGGTTTAAAATTTTCAAAAATTTGATTTTCAATTGTTAATTAACAATTAAAAAAAAAAAAATATGATTTTTTTTTGAAAAATTTATAATCAATCAAAAATTTGAGTGGGAAGGAATTTTTTTTTACTGTCTCAAATATGCACAAAATTGCACAAAATATCTAAACTTTCCAACAAGCTTTGGTTTTTTATCGTACGATTTTTTTTTAACAAAATGACGGCCAAAAAACGAAAGCTAAAAAATCAAACTTTCATTTTACTACTGTTTTTGACGTTTTTTTCATTGGAATCGTGTAAATTATTCATTTATTTCAGTAAAAATGTACTTAAATATAATATTTTTTAAAAAAGTAACTGTAACTATAGTGTTGATGGATTAAATATTGTGACTATATTTTGGCAACATTATTTGTTATTAATCAACTTGGTTATTTTTTAAGTCGCTAACTTTTAACTTAGCTTAATTAATTTGTTGCTGTATTATTATTATTACTTCGACCCGCACCGTAGGTATAGGCACGAAGTATTGAATTTGGTACGCTTTGAGTTTCCGAGTTTCATACTTTCAGAATTTTTTATAAGATCACACACTTCGAAAATTTTTCATCTTGTACGTTCGTTCGTCCATTCGTTCGTTCGTCCGTTCGTTCGTCATCGCAAAATTGTAAAAATTGCTTCAATCATTTTGAGAAAATTCCAGTGGATTCTTTGGTCAATTTCAACAACTTTTTACTCTTGATGTTTTTTTCGTTTTAGAGAAAAAAATTCATTAAACCTTGCAGAACAATTTTTCTCATTCCCGGCGCCATTTTGAAAACCCCAAGGGGAAAAATAGATTTCCAAACCATGTTTCCTTAAAGTTTAGACATTTACTCCACGGGCTAATTAGGTTTCAAGTTCATTGCAGACGGGAAACATATTGGGAATTCGATTTATAAAGAAAAAAGGATGGAAAAATCACGTTTTTTTTTTTTGTTTAAAATAAATTTTCTCATAGTTTATAAATTTTTAGAAATATTTAAAGGTCACCATCGGAAAGTGTGAATCTTAAACTATAAAGATATGTATTTCCTTAAAGATTTACTAACAGATTGTGTCATTAGCAGATGAAAAAAAATGAAATTTATGCCATCTTGGGCGTTTACGGGTTAAGTAGTATAATTTTACAACGTAAAATAAAATATTCTAAATATAGTTTTATTAACCGGAAAAAATAGCTTAGTGTATATATAAGTTACTGCCTTAATTAAGTGTGCACAGACAAATAACTCAGGGATATATACAAATCTATTAAATCTGTTAAATCTGACTACCTGGACATTTTTTCAAATTATAAAATATACTGTTATCTATATTCACGTCAATTGATTCGTGTCCGACTTAAAATTCTCCATATTTTATCCTTATTTTGTGTATAGTTTTTAAAAAATGAAAGCTGTTGTTTTCCTGTCATTTATATAATGACTGGTTGTTATCTATAGAGGTAAAAACAAATGTATGAACTGTAAAACGGACTTTGTTACAGCGTAAAATTATTTTCTAAAAAAAAAGCTAAATCGCGACATGCAATATAACTTCATTGTAAATCGTAGATGTATCCCAATAATCAGTTTAACGTATAGTACTTCCCCTATTTCGCTTTCAAACTATTTTCCAGTTTATATAAATTGCGAAAAGTATTTTAACATACGCAATACGTTAATTAAACTTCTATATATATATATATACATAAAATCTGAGATAGTATATAATGTAAAAAATCTAAGTTGTTTATATTTAACGGTCGTGATAAAATAATTATATATTATTGTGTCGAAAAATAACGATTGATGTGACATTTCAATCGCATGGATCGACTTTATTGATTTTATGTCAAAAATTCATTCATTATAATGATAAACGAAATAGCCGAAACATTCCAAATTATTTAAACTTACAAAAACCAAACATATATATATGAGTACAATAATTTAAGTAACGAGTCAACAATTATAAAAGGGGAAATTCAAAATGTATATATATATATATATATATATATATCAATGAAATATTTGTTCACATGTAAACATGCATATATATATACGTATAAATATGAGACGAAATAAAAAATAGCCCACACGCGCAATTGATACGATTAATTTTATCTGATGTCATATCGGTGACGGATCATTACAGTCGACTAAAATTTTAACATATAATAAGTAAATAATTTGCGAAGACTATACATTCGTGCAGTATTTGATTCAGGACTGAAAACGGCGATTGGCATTATCAATCGTATAATAATTATTGGAAACAACTTATTTTACATCTCGGTGATCTGACCTTTGACTTTCTATAAAATAATAATTTATCAATGCTATATATATATATCTATATATCATGCTATGTATACACAGGGTGGTTATAAAGTAACTTATGGTTTTAAAATTCGTTAACTTCCACAATTTTTATCCGATGTTGATCGAATTTTTATCGGATGTTCCTCTAACAATGAGATTTTTTTGAAATAAAAAAATTAAAAATTAAAAATTAAATGAACAAGAAAAAAAAGAATTCATCGACGGATGTCCATCTTGACGCAGTGGTGAAGCTTAATTTAAAGGTTCTCAAAATTACATTTGAAATTGAAGCCTGATTCGGAGACATTCGAAAAACACGAAACTTACACTTTTTCAAAGCGTTCGACAAAAAAAAAAACTTTAAAAATTCTCAAAAAAATCCCACGACTCGAAGATCTGGTAAAAGGTATTAAAGGTTACATTATCAAGATATCGGAAAACGTAATAAACATTTTAATAACCGTTATTACTTGATTTATTATAAAATATAACAATTAACTTTTAACAATTTGTGTGCTTGTAAACAAATTTCACAGTAAATCAAGAAAAAGTACAATGAAATTGATTTACAGCATTTTTATATTTCATTCCAAGACGTCGTTATTATGATTATGGCGCTCCAACTTTTGGTCGTTAAAATTATCTTTAGAAATTATGAACCTTAATAATTTTTGCATTAGTATAGAAAACATTGATCTTTAGGAAATTAATTGAATAATAACTTATATATCATAGGAATACAGTCAGTCTTATAATTATTAATAAGATATATATCAAACATATTGAAAAGTATCATCTTTCAAAATATCTCACCAGTTCCCTGACAAAATTCACGCTTTTGTTACGCATTAAGTTACCGAAATGGTCAAATATTAAAAAATTGTCCTATAATGCTGTTTTCTGAATTTAATTTTCAACGTTATCTGAAGGTTACAGTATAATTTTTTTTTTGTCAGGAAAACCTAATATATACAAATTATATCAAACCCCTCTTATTTTTCAAGCACATCGGCAAAAAAACTGAAGAGTCGAGAAGAAATTGAAGTGCCAGTAACGTACAATATATGCAATCATAGATTTTTTATTAGTGTTTTCAACTTTGTCGACTTTCGTGCAGTGCTCTAACGTTGTGGATAATAAAGTGTGTGCCGGAAAAGTTGCCTTTAAACAATGTTCGAAATTAGGTCTCGGTTTTAAAATCATGGTTGAGTGTGAAAACTGTATAATCCTCAGTATATTTTATCATCCGAACGAATTGGTCAAACATATTCAATAAAATCGTAGATTCATGTTTGTCATGAGGATCTTATAGGATTAGGTTATTTAGCCGAATGTAACATAAGTTTTGTGGTTTAATGGACATCACTTCTTCTTTCATACATAAATCAACATACGATTTCTATATATATGTAACAAAAATACACGATTGCGTACAGACTGTCGCCGAGAAGCTTTTCTCCCTAGCTGCTAAAGAAGAAAAAATTCAATCGTGCAAGGAAAATAACTTAACAGATATACGAGACGCTATACTGTATCCGGTGATGGCACATGGAAACGTCGCGGATTTTCATCGTTATATACGGTGTGTGTAGTTTGATTGGGTATTATTCTGGCAAAGTTTTGGATGTGTTCATAAAAAATTCGTACTGTAAATCATGCGAGAGTTGAAAAAAACAACTGACTACAGAAGAATATTACGAATGGCATGAGAATCACATAGAAAATAATGAATGCAGTGCAAATCACCAAGGAGCAGCGGGTAACATAATGGAAGCTTCGTCAATACTTGCAAAGTTTCAACGATCGTTTGTAAAACATGGCCTGAGATATACGAACTACATTGGTGACGGTGACTCGAAAACGTTTTCCAAAATTATGAATGCGAAACTTTATATGCGGTGAAGATGTTGTAATAAACAAGAAAGAATGTGTAGGGCACGTTATTCAGAAGAGGATGGGAACCCGGCGTTTACGTGATTTAGTAAAAGAAACTGTCGAAGAAGTAATAGTGAAAGGAAAAAAAAATTCTAAAAAAGACTCTCTCTGGAAAAGGAAAACTTACAGCAAAACTAATTGACAAGTTGACAGTGTATGATTGGCAATAAGAAGACATAGTAATTCAGTCGAAGATATGAGAAACGCTATATGGGCAACATACTATTATGCATCAACGGATGAAAATCCTCAGCATGAAAAATGCCCGAGCGGAGCTAATTCATGGTGCGCTTGGCAGCGTGCTTCGGCTACAGATTCTTTGTTATCGTTCAAGCACGACTATCAACCATTGTCAAGTGATATTTTATCAGCTTTAAAGCCAGTTTATGAAGACCTCAGCAAAGAAACGCTTTTAGAACGGTGCTTGGGCGACTTCACGCAAAATAACAATAAAAGCCTGAACCAGCTTATTTGGAAAATCACTCCAAAAATAGTTCCTGCTGGTGCGAAAACAGTTGAAATTGCTGAATATGTTGCTTCATGTACATTTAATGAAGGAATCAATGCTATCCTTATGTTTCTTCATGCGATGGATGTCAAACTCGGACCTGTCAGTCATGACATAGGTCATCTTATGCGCGTAACGAGGACAATCATCGCATTCTCGCGGCCGAGAAACAAGCGGAGGCGCAGACCCGAGAAGCAAGAATGCAACTTCAGCAAGAAAAAAAGGATGCTTTTGATCTTGCAGCTGCAGCTGAACCTTCCCTTTGGCGACCTGGAATCGATGATTCGATGTAAGTTAAACAAAAAAATTGTTTTCTCTCTTTTATTACTCTTTAAAACTTTAAACGCGTTTTTCTCAAAACCACTTTTTTTAAGTCGGTAGTTTGATTTTCTCGAAATCTATTGCACCGATTGACTTCCGCTTTTGCACACTTCTTTCACACATGTTTTTGTTGTTGTTGATCGAAGGATTTTTGATATCTTCAATTACAACTCATTTTATAAGCCAAAATAGGGTCAGGATTTAAAAAATCCTTCGATCAAAGACAATAAGTCATACGCATAAACTAACAAAAAAACTTTGGTTTTTTATTTCAGATGAGTATTGACGGAGAAAATACAATAACTACCGCACGGACACTGTTTTTGACGCGGGTCAAACTGCTCTCAACAGCTGATTTTTAAATATTTTTCATTGAAATTTTCACAGATTGTTATTCTGACTTTATATTTTACTATGCAATAAACGGAAAGTGTAAAATTGTTATATATTCTTTGAAAAAAATTCTCGAAAATAGGCTTTTTTTGCCCTCCAGACCCGGATAAGCCCTTAACATACGACTTGCATCTCAAATTATAAATAATCAACATTTTTATGTATTGTTAAGACAATATTTATTATAATACTTAACACTTGTAGGATTTACACGCGAGATCTCATGAGTTCTTATTATTTATCACTTTCAAATATTGGATGCGAGTAGAGAAACATTTTCTTCTTTTTAACAGGCAAATTGTACGACGAAGGATAAATTGTCCAGTTCTGACTAAAGAATATTGTCAGCCTATATTATAACCGAGTGGTCATCTGAAAGTGTAATATTAGGCAATCCATGCTAAATGAATATTGGCTCGTAATTTGCTAAAGTATATGTTATAAATTTGTATCTACTCGTCGTTTAAATGTATCAATTCTAATAAATACATCATCATAGTAAAAAATATATATACATATAAATCAGAACACCCCCCAAATCTGATCCTTGTTTCAATTTTTAATTCTTTCAAATAACTTATTATCCTATCAACAGCGATCACTTGGTATAAATATAAATGTATATACATCAATAGTTTGAAATGTACAAACTAAGATAGGTTTATCAAATTTTTCTATTTAATATCCAGCATAAATATTAATTCATTGGTAATTATTCATCTGGAACTAGTAAATCCAGGTTAGCATTTTTTGTCACAGAACCAATGAATTTCTCTTCAGCTCCACGAATGGATAAAGCAGATTTACTTATTTCCGTCTTTTTCTCATCCATCATAGGAGCACGAACCCATCTCGAACTCATGCATCTTTTACAAGTCTCTTTTGGCAACTTATCGAGACTGATTGTTCTATTTCCACAGTCGGCACATTTGAAGAAACTCTTCACAGCGTCGATGACTTTAATCGGATGCTGAAGTTTCTTGCACAATTCAGAACTTGAGAAAGCCACATATTTACAAACACTGCACCGTACAGCTTTACACTCTACCTTGAAAGTTGTCAGCATTTTTTCTTCCAGTCGTTCTTTCATTTCAAGTTTACCAAAATATTTTTCGGTTTCTTCTGTGTCCCTCTTCTCCAAAAGATCTACATGAGCTGATTTCATTTCCATAAGTTCTTGAAATTTGTCTTGTGCTGATTTTTTTTTCTTTAAGGTTTCTGCAGCTTCCATGTCACCTTTTTCTGCAATGCGTTTTCTTTTGATTCCTTTTTGTATTAAAATATCCTTTTTATCATGCATTTTGTTAGGATTTACCTTCTGAATAGGTCCATTGTTTTTTACCCATTCAATTGCCTTCTGTTTTGTTTTATTAATTACTGCTTGTGGAATTGGTTGAGAAAGGTCAATCATTTCTTCCTTATATTTAGACCCAATCTTAGAAGTTAGCAAACTCGAGTTCAGTTTTGGTAAACTAGAATCCTTTGTCAACGATTTTGTAGCTAATTTTGGCGATTGTGACAAAACATTTGAAGGTGATTGGGAACCTAGTGGAATATCTAGTAGAGGATTTTTCTGTAATCCCCAATTTCTAAGTTTGTTTAATCTTTCACTGTCTTTCCGCGATTGATTAGCTGTCAAATCTACAAGCCTTGCCTTATTTTGTGATTCTTTCTCTTTTGTATTTGAAATTTCTACTTTTATCGATCCACGAAGAAGCGCTAATCGCTCAGTATCTTTTGCATATTGTTTTTCATTTCTTTTGGCAGCAATTCCAACAAATGGCTTGACTCCAGGGATTAGTGGTAGTGGTTGTGACAATCTTTCCTTTTTTGGAAATACTGAAGATTTAAATGCACTCCTGCCTGTTGTGGGAGATTGAAGATCTGATCTTTTAGAGAATTTATTATATTCTTGTTTGACATGGTATACGCAATACTCGCATCGACTAAGATTTACAGGAGCACTGCAAGGATCTCCATTTTTTTTCATCGATTTGCACTTGCCGAAATCGCGAGAAGTACCGAAAATCATTACTCTTTGAGGATTGTCAATGGAAAGTGTTGCTTGATCAGTATCATTTGAATCAAATATTGACGGATTCAAGACACCAAGAACTGTACCAATTGCAGTTTTCCATAAATTCTTGTAAGCACTTTTGAATAAAAATATTGAAACAGTTTTCATATCCATAGACAGATCACTTAATTTTAAAAGACAATACTGATTGCCATTTTGCGAAGTCTTTGTAAATTTATTTATCACAATTCCTGCAATCACCCAATCTTCTGTAATATTACTCACGTCTTGATTTTTAAGAAACTCCTTCACTTGCGATACAGTAATGGCACGGCGACCATTCATACTTGAAGTTAATTCTGCAGATGATATCATAGGCCTTATGATTTT
This sequence comes from Trichopria nigra, assembly GCA_030522945.1. Classification (NCBI taxonomy): domain Eukaryota; kingdom Metazoa; phylum Arthropoda; class Insecta; order Hymenoptera; family Diapriidae; genus Trichopria; species Trichopria nigra. The sequence continues at coordinate 8,557 of JAPYZR010006099.1, forward strand.
TATTCCAAAAATTGGATCACTGTAAACATCTTTTTTTGAAGACAAATTACTACTAGGCACTTGTAATGTAGCATCATGTTTCTTCAAACCTTTGGCTTGTGTTTGAATGATACTTTCATATGATGAATCATTGCTATTCTTTGATGTTAAGTTATTAGTTCGTGAAACATTAGATAAATTGTTTATTTTTTTCACTGAATTAAAATTTGTATCACTTTTGCTTGCTTTCTTCAAATCTTGATTCGTTGAAAATTGTATTTTGTTTCTATCAAACTCATAATATGTTTTAGCTTCAAAATTACACTTGTCTTCATCTGAAAAATCTTGAGCATTTTCTAAATAATTGAAAGAATCTTTTACTTCGTGTGAATTGTTTACATTTTGAATATTATTAGAAACATCATCCAAAAAATTATAAGGCAATTCTTTTAGAGTTGTAGGTACTGGTTGAACATTTTTTTCATTTTTATCGTCTTCTGTGTCACTATCATTCGCCAAAAGACTAGAAAGAACATCTTCATCAAAGTCGTTATCATTGTAGCTCATCGTCACTATCGTTGTTTTTCCTTGTTTTATCGATTTATTGAAAGCTATTAAATCATATAATACAACAATTACCACATTTACATTTTAATAAACAAATAAAAATTAAATACAATGCGAAATAATATATAATCAATCTTTTATTGTCTTTTCATCACTTATAAGCACATTATTTAAACTGCTTAAAAGTAAAATTATGTTCTAGCATAATAAAGTAGATAAAATGGGATTTTATGGATCCCCTATCATGTAAGAGTAAGAGTTCCGATCAAATGTCAAAAACACAAAAAATTGATTTCTTGTATGAACTGTCGAGTAGCCACTAGCTTTCAATGTTTCTTTGGTATTAAAAATTCATTTCATCATATAAATAATCCAAATTACACCCACAATACTACATAAAATTACCATTTTACAAATTTCTCATCAGTAATATCGCTCTTAAGAAATGATTTAATTACTTTTTCTAAAACAATATGCATTTAATATATTTTTATTAATTTATTTTTTCTGCATCGTACATTGTACAACCTCCAAATTAAAAATAAAACTGGCGCAGCAACTGTTTTTTATTTTGTCTGTTTAGGTTTATGTATTAAAATTTACAAATTATTTTACCTTGTTATGAATTTAGATCATCAGTAATAAATCCTATAACACTTGTCTACAATTATCAGTGAACAAGATTCTCTATTCATTTCCCGCTATTTTCAGTGCTACTATACAATATACATGTGTTGTTATACATATGTACATACATAATTGTTACATAGTTGCATAAGCATTGTTCGTTTTGCATCATGGGAGCGACTCCGACTCACTCCAAAGCGCTCTACATCAAAGGTTAGGTTAGGTTGCTAATGTTATTTGTATATCTATATTGAAAAAGGAGCGACTCGGAGCAATTCAGATATGTATTGCAAAACGAACAATGCTATATATACATATGTATTCGATTAGCTTCGGACACCTTCCCATACCTATGTATCGAGCGTATCGAGGGTATCGAGCCATCGAAACATCGAGCCGTATCCTAGGTATAGGTACGCATCCATATTAGAGTCCCTCAAGTTGAGGATCTCTAATCCATATGCGCTTCGAGCGACCCCTATACCTCCCCCCCTATATACCCCGCCCCCTTCCTTAACTATGGTATAGTAATTTAGTAATAACAGATCCGAGTATAGTCGAACCAATAACTGAGTTCCCCTGTGAATCTTATCGGCGGAGAGCCAACCGAGCCAACGTTCCCCCATGAGTTCGCCCAACTCCGGTCTCCTATTCGCCAAAGGTTTCCGAACGTCGGAGAAGAAGCGAATACCTATCGTTAGGAGTGGGGGAGCGTTAGCTCTCCGCCCTCTCCGTCGACGACGAGATACGAAGTGGAGCTCATTTTCACTCAATTAGTGGTTTGACCTGGTCGAGATTCGACCGGTTCGACTATTGACTATACCGCATGCTATAGTCTGTTGTGTATACATTCGACAGTGTGTTGTGCTTGGTAGTGCTAACTTAACCTCCATTCGATCTATACGCGTTGTCGGTTGTTGTCAGTTGTTGTCAGTTTGTCTGTATGTGAGCACCTTTTATTGAAAAATATATAAACAATTTAAGGCGTTTAACAAGTGACAAAACTTTTCCAAGTTTTCCTACCAGTGATATCTACCAACACAAATAAGTGTTGTTTCTTTGAAGATAAATTAAAATACAAAGTGATAAAGTGAAATGATGTCTGCGTACGCCGGAGTGTCTGTAACTACACGGGATCTTGTTAGTACCGCGTATCAACGTGCTATCGCCGATGATGAAACAAATAGTCCAGCATTGTGCCAAGGTATTTTACCGGCAATTCAAGTGAGTATAAACCCAGATGGCACCTATGGCATATCATATAATCGGGAGCCGACGGAATACCCGGTACTTCAAACCATAGAAGCAGAAAATAGTTATCCAGAAATTAGTAGTAATTCTTCCACTCAAGTCAAAAATCACCAAGTCGGACAAACATTGTTAACCACTGGTCTGGATTCTCAACAGAACGGTTTTGTACAGCCTACCTTTGAAAAACGGTGTTCTCAGGGTACAGAGGTCTTCAAAAATGATTTAATAGTACCTGCATTTTCTACAGAGTCTGCAAATGTG